>VXBT01005717.1:269381-297689 GCA_013400235.1 Oriolus oriolus | reverse complement strand
GGAGGATGGTGCCATGTCCCTCTCCGTGTGGCCCATGAGCTGCCCTGGCACAGCTCCATGGTGCTGGCAGAGCCACCACTCTCCCGTTCTCATCACAGGCTCTGGAATAAAGAGACGTTCGATTACCTCCTGGGGCACCTGCACTCCCCAGCAGCCGAGGAAATGGGGCTTTTCCTCACTTCTGGCTACAACCTGTTCACAGAGCCAGTGCCGGTAAGGAGCTGGGGCTGGGAAGGGCTCCAGCTCAGTCTGGGGTGGGCAGGGCTGTGCTTCTTCCCAGCCAGTGCTTCCCAATCTTTCCAAGTTTCCCTTGTGACAGTGCCTGGGACACGGTGTTTTCTGTGCTCCCGAGGCAATATTGGTGTGAGGAAGGACCGAGCCCTCTGAGGGTGGGAGGGACAGAGCCTCTCCAGCTGTGCTGGCAGCTGCACATCCACCTGTGTCCCTCTGGGATGGGCTGTGTCCCATGATCCCCCCATGGCTTCTGTCCCACGGTGATCCCGGTTCATTAATGATCCCAGAACTCTCTCCCTGCTGTAGGACCCACCCTGGAAGAACATTGTCCTGGGATTCAGGAAGCTGACACCGAAAGAACTTGAACTTTTCCCTGGTTACAGGTATTTTTCGGTCTGTTTTCTGGAGGCTCAGGTAGGACAGTCCTGGATACTTCCTGGATACATCCCTGGCATGGGGCAGTGGGAACTGCAGGCATAGAAATTTCCTCACTTCTTTACAGCTGCTTCCCTTAAAGTAAGTAGGAAACAGCTCAAATGGCCAAAAAAGCAGCAACCCAGCATAGAAATCATTCCAGCTCATCTCTTACCTCACCAAAATGGGGGAGGAAAACCAGCAGAAGGTGTTTTATGCTGTAAAAAGCGGGGGAAATCATGTGCTCATTGTGTGAGGAGGATCCCAGGGTCCCAGATCCACAGTGGCTGTCGGGAATGTTGGGGCAGGAGGCTCCTGCAGATCCTCACAGCCTCCTCTCCTCCTGTTTCAGCTATGGCTGGTTCAACACGGCGCTGATGCTGGAGTGCAGGAGTTACCTGCCCTGGCTCACCAACAGGTGAGTGCAGCTGCTCCTGCTTCTTCTGGCTGCAGGGGTGGATTTTCATCCTGCACATCAGGATAAGGGAGGCAGGGATCCATCCCTGGGAAGCAGGGAAGAGGGTCTGGAATTCCTGCTCATTGCCCCACTTTAACAGTGAGCCCAGGAGCGTATTTTTGCACGACAAAAATGAGAGTAATGGGATGCTTGGAGCTGCATCCAAGCGCTTTTGGCTTTGGAAGAATTCGGGGCTTGAGTTTATTGCTGTAGTTTCTAATGCTGAGCAGGTGTCTCGGTACTGAACATCTGCCTTTAACTCGCCATTAACAAATGAATTTGTGCTTCCCAGGCTGACGCAGAGAGGAGTGAAGTTTTTCCATAAGAAGGTTGAGTCTTTCCAGGAGGTGAGTGGGGATGTGGAGCCAGGGCAAAGGGCACAGCCCCATCCCAGTGTGGAGAAGCAGCATCCAGCAGGCACGTGCTGCTCCGGGATATTCCTTGGCACCAGTGATAAGCCAGGGGACAGCAGCAAGACTATGCCAAGACCCAGGAAATAAATTCTACCAGGAAAGATAAAGGGTCCTGGGCATCGAGAGGTGGCTGAGAGGGGATGGGGTAGATCATTTATCCAGCATGGGTTGGCAGCTTTCCCTGGAATGGCTTGGTGGCACACATGGGGTGTCAGCAGGAGCTGGCTGGGGAAGCTGTGTCCTGGACCTGGTCCTTATGGTTTATCCATTTCCTGACCATTGGAAAGAGCACTTGGCTCATTTGGAAGCAGGAATGTTGTGCCCCTGTGGCAGCATCCCCGTGTGCTGCTCCCAGCCTGTCCCTCTCTCCTCAGCTGTTTTCCCAGGGTGTGGAGGTGGTGCTGAACTGCAGCGGGGTGCGCGCAGGGGACCTGCAGCCCGACCCGCAGCTGCAGCCTGGCCGGGGCCAGATCATCAAGGTGAGCTGGGGCAGGCCTGGGGGCTTCCCAAAAACCCATCTGTTACCACAAGGAGTGGGGAAAAACACGGGCTTGTGGCTGCACCTGCACTGGGATCAGGTCCTGATTCCCAGCAAACACTTCTGGTGTGAAACCAACCGGGATCCCATTCCCAGTTCAGCTGTGGGAATGCCCTCAGTCTCCAGCCTGTTTCTGCATAGGGTGAGGACTTGGGGGAGGTCAGAGGCGCAATGCTGATGATAAAAAGACATAAAATCTTTGGGAGAAGATGATGATTATTTGGGGAAACACAGATTCAAGTGAGTCGGAAGCTCCTCCCTACCTGCGCTCCCGTCTTCCTTTCTTCCTAGAGAAGACAGCACAGGGGACACAGAGCTAAGGGGGGGTCCCACATCCAGATCCCCCTGTCCCTCCTGCTGCCCCCTGAGCCTGGCACCCACTCCACTCCACTGGCCTCTCTCCAGCTCTGACTTCCTCTCCTTCATCCCCCAGGTCCTGGCCCCGTGGGTGAAGCATTTCATCGTCACTCACGACTTGAAATCCGGGATCTACAAGTCGCCCTACATCATCCCGGGGTAGGTGACAGCGGCTGAGGCAGGGCTGGCTGGCGCTGGTGACATTCCTCTGTCTGTGTCCCCAAAGCCTCAGCTGGGACACGGCTCTTGCTGGTGTCTGCCAGGCCTGGCTTCATCCCTGGTGCTTTTCTCGGCTGTGTGGGAGGAGAGCAGAAGGACGTGGGCAGCAAAGTGAGGGAGCTCCCAGTCGGCACGGAGAGCACCCTGCACCACGCTGCTTCCAGGTCCTGTCCTTTGCCAAGGACCAAATCCCACCAAAGCAAACTCAGTCATGGCCAAGTCCCCAGAACAACCAAACACTGTCAGGGGAGTGGATATTTTGGGGGGAGATCTTTTGTTTTCACATTTATCAGCCATCTTCATTATCAACGGTGGGGACCAAACTGTGGCGCAGCAACTCAGGGTGGGGAGAGGCACCGCTGATCCATGCTCCCATAAGAACAGGGCAGGAATTCCTTTTACTTCAACAAAATTTACCCAAGAAAGCTCAGCCTTCCCCTCACTGTCCCCTGAGCTGCTGGTGAGCCTGGGGGCATCCCGCTGGGTTTATCATAGAATCATGGAATATCCTGAGCTGGAAGGGACCACAAGGATCAAGTCCAGCTCCTGGCCCTGCCCAGCGAGCTACGCTGTGGGATAAATAAATCCATCTGCTGTTCATCCCAGCTCTGCTTCCTCTTGAGGGCCTGCAGCAGCCCTGCTCTGGCAGTGGAGAGGGGTCTTTCAGCTGGAATTTGAATGCTGCATCTCTGGCACTTCCTATTGTCCTAATATTTCAGGCTTAGGCAATAAGCCAGGATGTAAATAGGAGCTTTGCAGGCTCACAGCCCCTGTTCTGAGTGATTCCTGATCACAGTCCCAGCCACAGATGAATTCCTCTGCCTGTGCTTGTTTTAGCTTGAGCTGTCAGAGCTGGGCACCAGGCTGATCCCAAAGGAAGAGCTGGATCCAGCGCTCACGTGGAGGACACCCCTTCCCTGCTGGAGAGCTCAGCCCTGGAGGATCCCTCCTTTTGCTTTTGTGCTTCCCAACGATCAAGCAAGGTTTTGGAAGGGTCCAGCCAGTCCAGACCTCTCCAGGCCCCCCTCAGCCTTAACCTGCTTCTTGTCCTCTGTTAATCCGCAGGAGTTTGGGGCAGCAGCAGCACCAATCTGTTCTCTGTGTTCCATTGGGGAGCCATCCCATTCCTTCCAGCTCTTCCCGAGCCAGGCAGGAGCAGATCTGTTTGATAAGGATGGAATGATCTGTCTGCTTTGCCCAGACAAGGAAGGGCTGACAGGATTTAATGAGTGGCTTGCCCACGAGCAGACGTGCAGGCACCGCTCTCCGCCTGCTCCGGGTGGGAGTTTCTCCCACAGGGATATTTTGCAGGCTCAGGGTGTAGCAGGATCCAACACCACACTCACACAGTGTCCCTCCGTGTGGTGGCCCCCAGGGGACAGCTGGGGACAAGTCACCACCGTGTGTCTCCTTTGGTTCCCGGTGCAGGAGCGAGTTCACGGTCCTGGGAGGGATTTACCAGCACGGCAACTGGAGCGAGGAGAACAGTGCCAAGGATCACAAATCCATCTGGGACAGCTGCTGCCGGCTGCTCCCGGCTCTCCAGGTGGGTGATCCGACTGCCAGGATGGGGCATGGGCAGCTGAGAGGCTCGGGATGTGGGAATGGGTGCTGGGACAAACCACAGGACCTCGATGTTTCCACGAGTCGGGGTTCCCGTGTGTCCATCACAGACACCCGGGGCTCTTCCACCTGGCTGGGGCTGGCACTGAGACAAGGTTTGTAGGGATAACAATGACTCATGTAGCTGGTAAAAAACAGAACCAGAGCTTTGGGAGGTTCCAGCCCTTTGGTTGTGGTGTCCCCACGCCTTTAGAGAAGGTGAGGCTGGTTTGTGTCCACTCCCAGTGCTGCTGTTGTTCCCTGGATTAGCAGGAAAGGTGGCGTGGCGCTTTGGCACAGGGGTTTGCCTCAGCGCCAGGCTGGCGCTGCGATCCCAAATTGTTCTGCCTGGAGCTGCTGCAGGGTGGGGAACCCCCTGTCCCCGCTCATCTCAGGGCTCACCTGGTGCCGTGGGGTTTGGCTGGTGGGATTCCAAGGAATTGCTGTGCAGTGTCGTTGTGCTTTTGCTTCCAGAAGGCGAAGATCGTCGGGGAGTGGAGCGGCCTGAGACCAGCACGGCCCTCGGTCCGCCTGGAGCGGGAGAGCATCCGCCTCGGGAATCTCCAGGGGGAGGTACCTGCACAGCCCCGGGGGCTGAGTGTAATTAATGACTGTGTTAATTGTGCCCGGGGTGGTGATTAACAAGCCCTCGCTGTCCTGTAATCGTCCCTCGCTCCATCTCCCCACCAACAGCGAGGGAACCTTCAAGCCCAGGGATAAATGTCAGAGATTTTGAAACGAATCATTGACGTGGCTGCCCCATCCCTGGAAGTGGACAGGGCTTGGAGCAACCTGGGCTAACAGGAGATGCCCCTGCCCACGGCAGGGGGTGGGACAAGACGGGCTTTGAGGTTCCGCCCAACTCATCCTGGGATTCTGTGGTTCTCCCCCAGGTGATCCACAACTATGGCCACGGAGGGTTCGGGATCACCATCCACTGGGGCTGTGCCATGGCGGCAGCGCGGCTCCTTGGGAGCATCCTGCAGGAGAAGAAGCAGCTGGCCGGCCCCCCAGGGCCCCGCTTGTGAGCACCTGCTCCCCTGGAATGTGCGACAACAGCTTGGGAATCACAGCAGAATGGTGGGAACGACACAGGGATACCCACACGGGCGGCTCGACCCTGCTCCAGCTCTGCCTCGCGGCGTCTCTTTTCCAGGTCGCTGCCATTTTCCAGGCGGCTCCGCTCCCTCCGCAACCTCCCTGCAGGGAGGGCTTTCAAATATGGACTAATTATCGGTGGCAAAGTGCACCAAGTGCTGTCTGGGATCAGGCTGCAAAGGGCAGCCAGGGTTCAGCCGAACCCCGGACAGTCCTGCAGTTCATCTGCACCAGGGGACGGGATCTGAAACGGAGCTGGGGACGCCTGAGGTCTCTGCTGCCTGCTCCAACACCCAGCGTGTAATTAGATTTACAGGCTCCCCCCCAGGAGGCAAAAGCTCCTTAGTAGGAAGAAGCTCTGAGGCTCCCAGGGAAGTAACAGCAGCTCTGGGAGCACGTGCCTGGGTTACAGCAGTTTTCCTCACATTCCTGCCAGGACAAAGCTCGGGCCGCAGCACCTGGTTAGTGTAGCTGGCCCCAGACAGCAGCACTTGCCTAAAATGGCCTTTCCAAACGACGTTTCAGCAACAAAAGCAACTTGTTCCAGCCCTGTGGACTTGCCAGACTCTATATATAGCAGAGAGCATAAGAAAATAGCTGTTCTTGTCCCTAAAACTCCCACAGGCCCCTCAGCTTCCCATTTCTCCCAGCTGTGGGACACAGCTCAGAGAGAGGGGCTGGCTGGGGGAAGCGTTGTGCCTCCCAGAGGAGGAGCAGAACTTTTTGGGGTGCTCAGGGATGCTGTTGGGGACCGAAACCACTGCTCTGAAGATGCAGCCTGGCTGATTTTCCCATGCCATGTGCCTTTCCTGCTCTACCATCCCAGACAGGGACAGTCAGGAAGCCTCAAATCCCAAGGCTGTTCCGAGCCCAGCACAGTGCCTGGCTCACTCTGCTGTGTGGATAAGCCAAGTGTTCCTTACTCATCCGTGATGCAGCTCCTCTCTCCCGATGACTCCACGTGCCAGGAATAGCTCAGCAGCCTGGGCCGTGCTGCAGCTGCACCTCGGGAATGGGGGATGCCTGAGTGCATCTCCGTGCTGTGCTTGGGGAAACTGGGAGCTGGACAGGGGAAACTGGGAGCCACTGCCATGCCCAGTCTGTTCAAAGAATTCCCAGCTTCCCTGGTAGCTCACCTGAGACGTTGCAGCCGCTGGGTAAGATCAGGAAAAGGGTTGGAAAAGGAAGACAAGGGCTGGAGAAGATTCCCCACTGGTTCACGCTGAATCTGTGATCCCACCTCAGGAGAAGCCATTCAGTGGAACTGGATCCCCTTGGTTTCACTTATTCCAAATACACATTCAGGAGGAGGTTCTCTGCTGTAAATCCAGCCCCACAGGATCCCTTTGATTTCACTTATTCCAAATACACATTCAGGAGCAGGTTCTCCGCTGTAAATCCAGCCCCACAGGAACTGGATCCCCTTGGTTTCACTTATCCCAAATAGGAGGCACTCCGGAGCACATTCTCCACTGTAAATCCAGCCCCAAGTAGGTGATTTTGGGAAAACTCCGCTGGACAAACAGGGGTTTAGGAAATCATTGCACACCTGGCAATGAGCAGCTGAGTGTTGTGATCTCAGAGCCTACAGGAGCCACTGCCCTGTGATGTCACACGGCCTCTTGGCCAGCAGGAATGAGCTGATCTGTAATTTTATTTGCAGGTTAATTCTGTTTGTTTTCTAAAGGCTGCAGTTTATTCTGTGTGACCAATAAAGGGAATATTCAAACCTCTTGTGCGTGATGCTTCTTCCTCTTAGTGGTGGCACGGGAAGGGCCTCAAATGCTGATTCCATAGAAACGTCCCAGGAGATCATCATTCCATGTCTCCACGCACATTTTTCCTCAGCATTTCATCCTGGAGGAGTAGGAGTCATCACCCCAGATTCTGAGCAGACCAGGGAACCTGGAATATCATCATGCGAAGGTCTGTGGCTGCTGACAGTGCCCAGGGCATTAAAACTCACAGAATCACGGATTTGGGTTGGAAGGGGCATTAAAGTTCATCCAGTGCCACCCTCTGCCATGGGCAGGGACACCTTCCATCAGCCCAGGTTGCTCCAAGCTCTGTCCAGCCTGGCCTTGGGCACTTCCAGGGATGGAGCAGCCACAGCTTCTCTGGGCAAACTCGCCACCGAGGGATTGAAGTTCACTCCTGAGGCCAGGGAGAGGTCAGGGAGTCAGGGAACGGAGTCTGGACAAAACACTACCTCCTGTGTCCAGTGTCAGCACATTTTAGGAACTCCCAGTTCTCCACAAGGATCTCCTGTGATCCAGAACAAAGCTGGAAGCACAACAAGGATCAAGGAAATGAGCAAACAGCAGCTCTGGCATTTGGGAAAACTCCTGCCAGAGCTCCAGGAGCATTTGGACAAGGCCCTCAGGTGCAGGGTGGGATCGTTTGGGTGTCTGTGCAGGGCCAGGAGTTGGACGGGATGATCCCTGTGGGTCCCTCCCAGCTCAGGATATTTCATGATCCTGAGAATGAGCTTTAGAAATGCCTGAGGATGCCAAAAAGTAACGACAGAAGAAAGAATATTCCCCCCAGCATTGCTTCAGCCACACAAACCCTTCTAGTTCCCAACTATTTCCATTCCCAGGATGAAGGCTCTGCATCCCAGGCTGGGAGAAGGAAGCTGGATGCACTCTGGGATAAGAACAGCCTGCGTTAGCATGAGAAGGATTTGCAGCTCGTTAGTCATTTTGACTCATCCTTGAACCACCCCCTGCCTGTAAATTATTGGACATCAAAATAAGAATATCAGTGACAGGGCAGAGAAATGCAGGGTTGGGCACTTAATTATGGTTTAGAAACATGATAGTGAAATGAAAGGTTTGCATTAAAAGGTAAATTAGTAGAAGGAACCCTCCCTGCCCCAAAATCCAGACACATGTGGAGCCACCTGATGCCAACCCACCCAGGGAAGAGGCCAAACTGGCTGGGGTTTAGTGTCCAAACTGAATTAAATATGCAAATCAATTAAAGATTTAAGAGAATTTAAAAATCATAGAACCTTAGAATGATTTGGGTGGGAAGGGACCTTGAAGTCCATCCAGTCCCACCCCCTGCCATGGGCAGGGACACCTTCCACTACCCCAGGTTGCTCCAAGCCCCATCCAACCTGGCCTGGAACAGTTCCAGGGATGGAGCATCCACAATATTTTGCTGTAGTGCGGTTACTTACAATGGGAACAGGAATCCTGCGACTTTTCTTTACATCTAAATACACAAAACAGACAGAAAATGAGTCAGAGCTGCAGAGTGCTGAGCCCAAACTGGATCTCGAACCTCTGAACACCAAGAAAAAAAAAAACCTGCAAAGTTCTGACCCCTCCTAAACATCTCCCAGAAGAGCCAAAAATTGATTTCCTGAAAAAACTATTTATTTGTTTAACATAAAATATCTAATGTGGACTTCAACTCTCCAATGCCGCGTCGGGAACAGGAACCAGAGGAGTATTTTACAACAAGCTCGAGATACACCAAGTTTTTCAACATTAAAATGTAAATCCAGCTTAGAAACTGTACATTCAGACATGGAAACATTCATTGCCTTCTTGGCAAGTATTTGGGAATAACAACTCATTCCATCCAAGCACACGCAGGGAATGGCATTCCCAAGCCAGCTTGGCACGTTGGACACTTGGCAAATCTGAATCCCACAATTCTGTTTGAATTCCAAAGGGTCTCAGTTGGAAATGAAGCAGTTGCAGTAATTCCTTCACCAGTGAAAAGTACTCAGTGTGGAAAAGGATTCTTTGGAAGTTGATTCTGTGCCCGAACGGTGCTGCCCTACTGATAAAACCTATTGGTGGTGATTTCTAACTGGTGTGTGTCAACCCCAGTGCTCTCAGTGAACAAGCTAAAATGGCCTTCTCTTATTAATTACATGCAAATTCCTGCAAATCCTGAGTTCCAGCTCCGTTTCTCCGGTGCCCAACGGGCTCCTGCTGAATTCAGCCAGGTGGGATCAGCTGTGGTGGGCTCCTACCTCGCTCTTTCATTCAGCTGATCCAAAGCCCATGGATATTCCACGGGAGATTTTCCCAGATTTCAGTGAGCTTTGGATCGAGCTTTAACCAAATCAAACACCTAGCTGCACCAATCTTGGTATTTCTATCCTTAAATAGATTTTTTTTTAGTGCAGAATTCATAAAAAGTGAAAAGCAAAAAGGCCTTCCATTTTTTGGTTCACACTGTAAATGTCACAAGTTAAAACTGATCTATTCAACAGCATGGAAAATGTTGCATTCCCTAGAAATCTTTACCTGGGAAGTAGCTTATCTGTAGGATCCAGGTGTGCATGAATAGATAAACTTCACCTGAAACTCTCTAAAGACTGTTGAACGCAATTCTTTAAAACTGCTGGATATTCACCTAAAAAACCGAAGCGAGATGTGAACATGAACCCTGGGAAAGCAGAATTTTAACTCAAGGCAGTGAGTAACAAACTGGGCCATGGTGGGGGATTCCTTCAGGCCAGGCCTGTCCTGCACTTTGGATTCTCTGTCACCTCTACCCAGGCTCAGTTCCAGAGTTTTGAGATGCAAACATAGCTCATGGCAAGGCCGAGCGAGGAGGGAGGGAAGCACCTGGGGGACTGGAATGGCCTCGAGGGCCTCCATCAGCAGAAGGGAAAGGATGGAATGTCAGAGCTGTTACTGAGGGGTGAACAGGCCGACTGTGCAAAGGCAAACCCAGCTCTAGCAGATCCCAGCTCCAGCAGATCCCAGCTCCAGCAGGTTTTCCAGCTCACTGGCCACACATGTGGGATGATATCTGATTAAACCCATCCAGGATCTGCTTCCTCACTGCCATGTCCCACATCCAGCACATCAGACACCAATCCAAGGGAAAGCAGAGAGGTTGTAGATTCCCTGTCCTTGGAAGGGTTCAAGGTCAGATTTGGATGGGGCTTGGAGCAACCTGGTCTAGTGGAAATTGTCCCTGCCCATGGCAGGGGGTGGGACTGGATGAGCTTTACGGTCCCTCCCGACCCAAATCCCTTTTGGATTCTGGTATTCCATGAAACGAGTCCCTCTGGCTCTGCCCCAGGCTGGCCCAGGCACACAGGGACAATGACCCAACTCCAGCCTGGCAGAAGGAGGTGAACAAATGAGTTGTGGTTGCTGCCAGTGCCACAAGAGCCCTGCCTGTTTACTGGGATCAGCTGGAGCTTGAGCTTGCTGGAGAGCGAGGACACAGGGACAGGGCAGACAAAGGGAACCAACCCAGCTGGAACGGACAGAGGGTTCTGTGCCATCACCCACAGCCGAGCCCAGGGAGCCCAGGGATCCCTTGGGAGCTGAATTCATTTTCATCTCGCTGGGAAAAGCCAAGCTTGCCTGTTTCCACCAGCCATTCCTGGAATCCTTCACTGAGTCACCACCCTCCAGTGGGAATGGATGCACACTCGGTGCCTTGGCAAACTCTGCTCTCAGCAGAACACACCCCCCCTCACACAATATCAACAACCTCTTTGGCCTTTTCCATCTGCCTGAGTTTCCTGGCTTTCTTTAAGGAATTATCCACTCCTGTTTTCCCCACAGTCTCCAAAGGAGCAGCCTGGCACGAGGTGGAGCACTGCAGTGACCTCAGGGCTGTGACCCTCACTGTGCTCACTTGTACTGCACCAAACATGGGCTTGGAGACCTATTCCTGACCTCAGGACTCTTAAAATACTCCACTGTAAAAATGTGTTGCACATTTACCTGCCTTCAGGTGAGACACCTGCTCAGACAGACCACAAACCCCCACTGCTTCCACAGCCTCACCAAGTCCACATTTGGTTGTGTGTCCCAAAGTCTGGAATCCTGAAATCCTGAGACCTGGATGAGGCATGTCTCAGGTCCTTACACATTCCCACAGACTCTGCCACCTGCCTCGTGCCCAGGGACAGGTTTGTGACAAACCAGACAAGCTTGTCCTCACCTGAGCTCCGTTACATTCCCTGACAAGAGTGGGATCACCCCTTGAGGAGCCACACCTGAAGCAGGAATGTTCCTCACCCCAGGTTCACTGCAGATGGGCTCTTCCCATGCTTTTGTTCATTTATTCCAGCTACATTCCTTTGTCACCAGTCAATGTACAATCAGCAGGAAAGGTCCTGCCCAGCTGTCAGGGAGTGGCTCCATCCCAACAGCAGCGCTTCCGACCCCGGTTGGGGCCACCCCACCGTGAGGATGTGCCCAGGTCACGGAGCAGGGACACACCTGGATCCACGCAGAGAACCAGAGGAGTGAGAACCTCCCCACTGCAACAACAGGCAGAGAGCTCAAGGTCCCTGGCAATGCCAGAGAAGTCCAATTCTGCTCCAAACCACGAGGATTTACGTGTTGGACTTGATGAGCTTGGAGGTGTTTTCCAACCTTAATGACTCTGTGGTTTACATTTCTGCTACAAGGTCCCAGCACTGCAGCAAACATCACCCTCCCTGCTCCAACTGACCCCTGGGATGGGAGAAACAGGCAGGAATTACTTTCCAAGCAATCCACTCCTGTTAATTCTCCAGGAACAGAACCCAACTGGAAAGCCCCGGGTTGGTTTGCCGGAACCACATTTTGGTGGTGGTTTTGATGGCTAAAAGTGCAAGGCAGGCATTTAATCCATAGGGTAGGGTATGGAATCCACCCTGTGCCAGGCCAGGGCCACACTAAATATGAACCTCTTGGTTTTAGGCACCAAGAGCTCAGTGTTTTAATGACAGCTTATGCTGGGCTGCAGTCACTTGGCATTTGCTTGGCACGGGACATTTTAAGCTGAAGAGCTGACCATGCAAGCACGACAGACTGAAGAGAAACCCCTCCTGCTAATCTTCCAAGGATATCTGGATCAAAGGCCTCTCCATCCACAAAGTTTTTATGAGTGTGAGCAAAGAGCAGCAGAAACACAATTTGCTGAGGTTCAACCTCAAACTCCTGCAGTTCGACACGTGACGTTGGCAGTGATGGTGGTCAGCTTTCCATGCTTCAGGCTCGGAGGTTTTCGTGAGACATCTTGCTCCTATCCTTCGTTCTTCCAGCAGGTTTCCACGTTCCCCTCATTCCTGTGATTCCCCTGGGGAATGAGATCCTCTGCCCACCATCTCCTGGCCCCATTCCTTGTGGCTGGACTCCTGGAGGCCACGGCCCTTGGTCTCGATGGGCAGGAAGCAGGAGGCCAGGGCAGCCAGCAGGCAGCAGCCACTGTAAACCACCAGAGTCAGATAGACTGAGGATTCCAACATCACCTGCAGGAAAAAGGCAGGGAATGCAAACCAGCACCTCAGCATGGAAATTCAGACACTGATGGAGCAATAGAGATTTTAATTGTAGTATTGGGGAAAAAGTTGAACTTGAAGCTTCTGGAAAGAGGGCAGAGGGGCAGTTTATAGATAGTGCAAGGACAAGGGACAGTGGTTTTAAACTCTCAGAGGGCAGGATTAGACTGGATTTTAGGAAGGAATTCTTCCCTGTGAGGGTGGGAGGTCCTGGCACAGGCTGCCCAGAGAAGCTGTGGCTGCCCCATCCCTGGGAATGCCCAAGGCCACTTTGGATGGGGCTTGGAGCAGCCTGGGCTAGTGGAAGAAAAACAGGCTCTCCATCACCTTCATAGAATCATGGAATTGTTAAAGCTGGAAAAGACCTCCAAGATCATCAAGTCCAAGCTTGCTGTGCCTCCAGTCTCAGAGGAGAAGGGATTTACCTGTGCAATGAACGGGGTTATGAGGGCTCCCACTCTGGCCATTCCACTGCACGTTCCCAGGCCCAAAGCACGTGTGGCTGTGGGATAAACCTGTGGAGAAAGCATCATCCCATCAGTGCCAGTGGGAAGTTCTCCTCCTTCCACTCCTAATGGGAATTAGTAAGTGATGCCACAGCACATTCTGTTAGACAATGACAATGGGATCTACAGCTCCAATCTGGGGTGAGGTTCACTGGGAACAGGTCATCAAAATGACTTTCCCACCCTGTTCTCACTCCCCTTAAATATTCCCATCACCACAACATCCCCCTTACCTCAGGAGTGTAAACATAGGCAGCCTGAAATCCTCCCGAAATAAAAGCTCTTGCAATGAAGAGCAGCACAGTAAGAACATTTCTGTGAGAAGAAAGAGGAGAGCAGAGTTTGGGAATGCGCAGTACAACCTGCTGGGTTCACTTGGAATTCACTTTTACTCCCCTCCCAAACTCTGGTGAAAAAACCCAACCCCAGCCTCAAATCTTTCTCCAGCTGAGCACGACCATCCCATGGCTTTTCAAACCACCACTCCCAGTTCTCCCACCACAACCAAGAGAAGACATGGATAAATCCTCTACTCCAGTTGTTCCCTGTGCTGGACTCACCTTCCAACGCAGACAAAGAGCAGGAGGCTGCAAAAGGAGAAGACAACGAAGGACAGGGCCATGGTTTTCTTGCGGCCGATGCGGTCGATGATCCACAGGGTCACCAACACTCCTGTGGGGAGAGAGCAGGACACCCTTGGGAATCGAGCAGAGGGGGCTGCAGCAGATTTAACACAGCCTGGGTGGTTCACATTGGAAATTTTGGTCTCTCTTTCCAATCCTTTGCTGGCCCCAGGCAGGGCTGTAGGATGGATTGCTACCGGTGTCACGTGAAAACAGGGATTGTGTCCCAGCTCCATGCTCCCAGATCCACAAATCCACACTCCCATCCAGGGATTACTGATGTCAATGCCTAAAATACCTGCTTATGGCTCACTGGAAGAACTTTTGTTCAACTTCTGGCCATTATTCTCTGCTGGATTTAAGGGTTCTTTAGAACATGGTATTTTCTTTCCATTCGGTTATTTAGATGTCTCACCAAATCATTTCTCCCTTGCTTTTTGATGGGAAATAGATCAAGCTCAGTAAATCTCACTATTAAGTCTTCCCTCCAATGCAATTTTCCCAGATCCTTTTGAAAGCTGATGCACAGCAGGAGTGGGGATTATTCCAGCATCAGTGTCACATCCAGAGGTATCCTGTCAATATTTCTCAGATCAAACCAGACCTTTCAGCCACAGCACCACTCCAAGGTACACTCTCCTTTTCCTGGGTATCCTTCCCAAAATGACTATTTGGCAGCACACTCCTCTTAGGAGTGACTGTGCGTATTCATCAGTCATCCTAGCAAATTATCATTAATTAAATGGCTTCTCCCTGAGCTTTTAGCCCTGAAATTACGATCCAGAAGAGTGAAAATAACCTGATCCCTGTCTGTGGTGTTGTTTCAATCAGATTAACACTGGGAGATCACCTCCATCTGAGGGATCCTTGGCTGTTTCACACTACTTTGCTTGTCCTGTGCCACACTGCCCACTGAAATTCACTGGAATTGCCCGAAAATCACAGGATCAGGAATGAGGCTGGACACAGAGATTCAGGGAGCAAGCTCTCCATGGATTCATTATACCCATCATCCTTTCAAAATACTTTTGGAAAGTCATGAATGGATAGACATTCCACTGTCTCTGCCCCTTTGATTTAGTTGGTTTTCCTCAAGAGGAATCCACAGTCAGAGGGGCCATTCCAGAGCAAGGACTGATTCTTTTCTGGAGTGATCGCGGGGCAGGGAGGACCCACAACCAGAGCAAGGAGTTCTGAGTGGTGTGGGAGGCATCAGGCCAGACATCCCAGTCCCACTACTGCTGCCAGAGCCCTTTCCCACACCCTGAGCCATTCCAAGGAAAATCTGGTGCTTCTCCTTGCTCCTTACCAGGGAATTCTGACAGCGTTGTCCAGAGCAGGTCAGTGTAATCTTCCTCTGTCAGGTACTCACAGGTCAGGCTGCACTTGGCTTTAACTTCCTGTCTTCTGCTGGATACTAGAGGGGAAAAAACCACAAATATTTAACGTATTTTAAGCAAACTCTTCCCTGTTTACCTTCCTGCTGTGTCTCCATCACTCTTACTGCTGAAATTTAGGAAGGGGTGCACTGGAAGGACTGGCACGGATTCACTGCACCCACCACCCTCTGAAATACTTCTGGAGAGTCATTTAGGGATAGAAATTCAAGTGATTCTGCCCCTTTGGTTTAATTGTTATTCCTCTTCTGAATGCCTCGTGTGCTGCTGGGATGGAATCCAGAGTCAGAGGGGCATTGGAGAGCAATGCTTGGTGATTGTACCTGGAAACATTGAACATTTATAATGTTTTCTGTGACAGGATGTCTCAGATCAGTGAAAATTCCACCTCCTTATCAGCTGTACAGCCTGAATTATTTTCCAGTCCAGGGCTCGGGACAGAATTAACTCCAATAATTCAGTTTCTCCCAACACAAATTGGGATCCCAACACTTCCTACACTCCGAGAATACTGAATTTCCCCACATCCTTATAAAAACAAGGGTTTTAAGAGCTGCATCCTCCTCTGGGGAGGCAAACCTGAGGCAGAGCTCTCAGAGCTCATCACTGTTGTTCAGCCCTGGCATCTAGGGCTGCTCCAACACTCCCCATCCTCCTTTTGTAATTCCCCAACTTTCAGGCAGTTTTCTCTAATTACAAGTGCTCTGAATGCAATCATTCCTCTCCTGGGGAATCCAACTGTTCAAGCCTCTTCTAAACTCAGCCAAAGCACCTTTTTTTTTTCCCCCAAAAAAATTCTGCAACACAAAGGACGTCGATTTCCCACCATTATCTTTTTTCTCAGCAGGTTTTCCCATCTTGAGAACCCAGGAGTTCCACAGCAGCAGTTTTTCTCTCTCAGAACTAATTAGACCTGTCAAATCCGCAAACTTATATTTATTCAATCACTTTTTTTTTTTTTTTTAATCAAGAAGAACAGATAACAGGTTTGCCTTGAAGGTTGTCTTGCTGTTTTATATTTTGGGCTCAAAACCACTGCATGACCTCTTTGCACTAGGCAGAGATGAGGAAATATTTAAAAGAAACTTAAAACTCAACCACATTTTCCAAACCACCAGCAGAAAGTGATCTAATAAAAGATATTCCAGCAGTTTTAACAGGACATATTTAGAAAGAAAAGATGGAGCAATACTCACTGCTGCAAACATCTCCTGCTTGGAAGAGCTCTGTAGTTAATAAAACTAACCCATAATATGAAAAAGCATTGGAAAACCTGCAAGGAAGCAAATGAGAGAGGAAGTTTCAGCTGGCCCAACTTAAAAGAAACACCAGGACTCAAAAGTCCTACCCCAAAGCTATTTCAGCAATCAGAAAATTAAAGGGCGATTTGGGAATGATTGGGTGGTTGAATAAATAACAAATCAATACAGGTTGGGGGTTTTTTTGGTTGGTTGGCTTTTTTCTGAGGAGGAAATTGCTGTATTTGAGTAAAATCCCTTCAATAAACCCCATTTAGAGCTGTGCTGGCACTGAAGCTTTAGGTTTTCTCTTACCAAATGAACCAGAGCAACAACGTGGTCCAGCGGAAGTGGGGGGTGAAAAGGTCCCTCATTTTGCCTCGGTCCTCCTGTTGGGAACAAGCAGAAGGTGGATGATGAGGGACAACTAAAATACCAAATTCCATCTTGTCTCATGAGTTCAGATCCGGGAATTCCGACCTGAGCTCTTCAGCAACCTCAAGGTTCGGTTTTCCTTAATAACAGCGAGGTTAAATAACATCAATGCTCATTTTAAAGCTGCTTTTTACTTCCAAACGAGAAATTAACACTTCCTCAGTGGGAAAGAGGCCTAAATATTCAAACCTCATTTTCTATGCCTAGCTGAGACATTAAAATTGAACAGAACATGGATTATTTGCTTATGAAATCCCCAGTTTCATTGTTACCGTGACCTGCACGTACCTGTCTGGAAACCACCAGTTTTCCCAAGGGCATCGGAGCTCCGTTTTCCGTGGCTATCCTCTTCAAAGTGGCCAGAGCTTTCTCCTGGTTCCCAGATAACACATCATACCTGGCACTTTCTGGCAGCCACTAAGGGAGCAAAGCAGGGCACACACACACAGGGGGGTGTCACAACCAGCAATGGGATTTTCCTTAGGGGAATCTCAGCGACTCCAGCGGATTCGCACATTAACAAAGGGTTCCAGGACTAAGCTTGAAGAATTCCAAGAATCACCTCATCAGGTTTTAAAAACTGCAGCCCCTCACTTCCCCCATGAACTCAAGAACTCTTTCCCTTCCATTCCTTTGTGTTTATCCTTGAGAAATGTTGGGAGTTTTCGCAGGTTTTTGACATTGTCCTTTTCCCTGTAGGAATGGTGAAGCATCCAGGGCAGATAATGAGATTTTGGCATTCCAAAATTTATGGGTTGAAGCTCCTTTTAATTTAGAACAAGCTTGGGAGCACTTGGATAACTGGAGGTATTCCTGAAAAATTAAGGAAAACTACAGGTGCTAAAACACCTGACAAGGACATTTATCTATGAGGAGACTGAGTGAGTGGCAAATATATCACCTAATAAATAATAAAATATATCACTGAAACGAAAGTTTAACTTGTTTTGGGATCTGATCTGCACTCTGTAGATTCTATCCCTGCTTTGGGAGGGTTTTTAAGTGGAAATTGATTCTAAAAGTGACAAAATCGAAAGAGCATTTAGGGAAATAGCAACAGCTTTTGATAAAATGTTGATTCTTCTGAGCTTAGCTGAAACAAAGTCATTAAATTGGAGAGGGTTCCAGGCCTGATTTCACCAAATTCCAGCCCTCCATTGTCCTCCAGCAATTACAGGCACATCAACACAGCCCTCCCTGGAATGTTTTTCCCAGCACCCTGTTGAAACTGCATTTTTTGGTCCTTATTTCAGGTTATTTCACACAAGACACCACCAGAGAGCTCAAATCCGTCCTGATTTCCTTCAGCTGGGTCACAGAATGGGGTAGAGGAGTGGGAATTGCAGGAATGCACACGAATGCTTGAGGAATACCTACAAAACACAGGCCAGCAAAGAGCAGGAGTGGGAGGGCAGAGAGGATGAGGAGCCAGCGCCAGCCGAGCGTGGGCATCACCACCACTGCCAGGAGCACTTCAAACACAGTCCCAAGGGCCCAGAACACCTGGAAGAGGGAAAACCAACAGCAAAATGAGGATAGGAGTGCTCCCAAGGCCTCCTCTTCGGAGCATTCCAGGCTGTGCTCACCAGGGATGGCTGGAGAGAGAAATTCCAGGGGTGAGAATTCTGCCCTAAAACATTCCAGGGACAAAGTTCTGCCCTGTGTGACTTTGACACATTTGGATGAAGATGTGGAGCTGAATTTAGCACTGAATTTGTGGAGCTGTCAGTTCTCCAAATCCATCCCTGAGACGAGTTTCACCACAAAATCACGGACACCCAATGCCCTCCTTGTGCTCACTCTGCAGCCCCGGGTGCAAAACAATTTGGAAAAAGGCAAATTCAAGACAAAGAGTGGAGCAGGACAGGGAAACTTTCTGCTGCTTTTGGAGCTGGGCTGGTCCCAGAGCTCAGGAGTGACTCAGCTCCACACCAAGGTGGACAGGCAAGGTCTGGCTGCAGCTCTGAGGGGATTTCCAGGCAGGAGGATGGAAGGGATGTGACCAAGAGCAGGATTTGTCCCTCGAGGATCAGAATGCACCTACTCACCTCTATTAATAAAATGCATTTTGCTCTGGCTTTCATTGGAAGGAATTCAGCATATAAAGTTACCCTAAAAGAGGGAACAGAGAGGAAAATGTCAGGTTAGCACAGAGAGGGAAATGCCACAGCAGACAGAGGTTCAAACATCCCCTTTGCCTTTTGATAAAAGAGCCAAACCCAGAGCAGTAACTGAATCCTCTCCCTGTCCCCAGAGCCAGCCAGGCTGTGACACTGGGTCACACTCCCCTTCCACCCCAGAACAAACCCTGCAACACTGCAAGAGAGGACACAACTTGCTCTTTTTGTGTGGTTTTGTGACCCCACAGTTGTCAGTTAAACACAGATCTCGATGCTCGTGTTCTCACAGCCCTGCTCTGAGCCAGAGCACCATTTAAAATACCATTTTATCTGCTATTTTCAGCGTAGTCTATCAGAATTCAACACAAGCCCTTGCTGGATAAAGAATTTCTTCACGGCTTTACAACTGGCTCAGAGAATTCCCATCAGTCTCCTGTGCCAGGAGTTCAATTCTCCAAGAGGGGAATACTTTCATGTCACTGGTATAAAACAATTTGCATTCTTTTATTGTGGGATTCAAAGAGCAACCACCGAGGCTTTGTTTCATGCCTGTGCCAAGGAGCAATGGCACAGCTTCTCCAGGAGGAATTCCTGAGGAGGAATTCAGGCAGCAGCCAGTCCAGGCTCTGTCATCTCCTTCAAACTGGTGAGGCTTGGCTTTGCTCTGTTTGCATTCCATTGACTCAGCCTGTTCCTGCCTCCAGACTCCTCAGGCTTCCTTTGAGGTTTGGGACAAAATTCCTACCAACTTAAAGAGTGGATTGATCTCTGAGGAGCTGCCCAGGACTCAGTTCATGGAAAGTATAAAGTTTCACACAATATTTCATTCAAGCAGGGATTTAGAGAACTCAAATCACACCTTGAAGTGTAGCTCAGGTCCCTCTGTAGTGCAGAGAAAACAGGAGCTGCTGAATGACCCCAACAAAAGAAGGACATGGAATTGTTAGAGCCAATCCAGAGGAAGAAATTACACTCATTCCATGGAGATCCAGGCACTCACCTCCAAAATCACACAGCCTGCTTGAGGACATTAGAAAGGAGCTACTTTTCCTGCTTCATCCATGTTTACTCCTCTGTCAAATAAATCCCTGTTATAGCCAGAACAGGAAACAGACTCAGGGAGGATGGGATCCACTTGGAGATCTGTAATTGGCTCTGTTTTTTCTCTCATGAAGACACAGAACTTCGGTGAGCCAAGTCAAGTGGCCCTGGCTGGGCTGTACCTGCAGCTCTGGATTTTTTATCTGGGAGTGGCAATGGAAAAGCCACTGACTCGCCTTGGGAAGGAATCTGTGAGCCATCAATCCAAGTCAGGCTCTGTCTGCTCCAAAATAGCACCTCCAGAAGGCAAAATGTAAATTATTGATGAGGATAAAAGACTACACAGAGAGAGAATGGCTGCACCCTTCCCTTTCCATTTCTAATTAAAAGCCTAGGGCAAGGTTATTTATTGCAGGTGGAAAATTAATGGATCCCTCTCTTCAGGGAATGGAACCACACAGGGATAGAGAAATATCCTGACACTGCGTTTTCCTTCTGAGCCATCCCAGCATCTCCAGCGCTCCAGGTTTGAGCTGTGTGGGTTTGGAATTCCAGCTCAGGGCAAGATGGGGAAGTTCAGGCTCTGACTGAACAATAATCTGGGGTTTTAGCATCAGAGTCAGGGCTCAGCTCTGCCTCTCAGTGCTGGTGTTTAGGTCATGACCTGCCTTGCAACAAGGCCAAGGTTTGGGGTGGCTGGACAGAAACAAGACTTCAATTTGACATGAGGGTTTCATAAGAAAGAAACAGAAACAAGGAAGTTTGGATTTGTGAATATTTACTTACGACTGAGGCACTCCTCCAATCCCAAAGCCCACCAGGCCCCTGAGCACCAGGATCCAGCTGTAAATGGGAGCAAATCCACTGAGGATTCCGTAGTAGAGTGTCCACAACACGCTGATCTTTAGGCCCTGTGTTCAGAAAGATTTAAAAATCACTGTAACACCAATTCAAGTGTAAAACAGAGCTCCAAATGCTTCGTATTTCATAGGAGCTCAGTCCTGGATGTGCTTAACACTGCTTTGTGCACATGGACATTTGGGAACACAGAATCCTGGAATGATTTGGGTTGGAAGGGAGCTTAAAGCTCATCCCATCCCACTCCCTGCCATGGGCAGGGACACCTTCCACTATCCCAGGTTGCTCCAGCCTGGCCTTGGACACTTCCAGGGATCCAGGGGCCGCCACAGCTTCTCTGGGCAGCCTGTGCCAGTTGCACTGAAATGTCCACGCTGCAGAAATATTGGGATATATCCCAGGAGGAGCTGCAGACTTACTGTTTTCCTCCCATACTGGTCTGAAATGTTTCCCCAGAGCGTGGAGCTGGACATCATTCCCACAAACACCACCTGTGAAACAGCAGGAAAAAAAATCTTTCCCTTAACAACAAGTGAAAATTCAGGTGGGACAGACACAGAACACAAACTTCCAGTGAAACCAGAACATTTCAGCCCAGAACAGAGTGAGAGGTGCAGGAGGTCAGAGAATGGTTTGGGTTGGAAAGGACCTTAAAGATCACCCAGCTCTCTCTGGGTTGGAGCAGGGAAGCAACAAGGTCCCCCTCAAGTCAGCTTTGCATTAAAAAATCCATCAGTGACAGCCCAGACAATCCCAGTTTGGGCTGGACTGGGAACATTGGTATTGTCCCATTGTGAGTCCAGCCCTGGAAGACACAGAGCTCTCCAGTTCCAAGGAAAATATTCCTGAATAAAAGCTGAGGAGTTGTTGGTTGAGATCTGCAGGACAGAGCTCTCCTCCAGCCCCCTACCACCACCCTCAGCAGCTCTCAGGTTTGAAGGGAGATAAAATGACACCTTCAAAGTTTAGAAAAGTCTGAAGTGTGAAAGAAAATACCCTGAAGCCTTTTCAGAGGTGACACTCTCGTGCTGAGCTGCAAGAAGCACCCTCTGCATTCAGGGATGGGACATTCATGGGATTCGGGGACATCACTTCAACCCACTGAGCATTTTAACCATTTCACACAATCAACCAAAGGGCAATAAAAGCTAAAGGAGAAAGAAATGAAGGGAATAAATTCCTGCACTACCAGTGGCCTATGCTGACAGAAAGATTCTCAAATTTGGTTTTTTATCCCTAAAGGCATTGTGGGATTCAAACATCAGCACCACACTTGGAGGTGGTGTTACAAGATCTCTGGAAACAGAGATGGCTGGATAATCCCAGAATTATTTAGGCTGGAAAAGATCTCCGAGATCATTGAGCCCAACCTCAAAAATCAACTGTTTGTTCTCTCTCAGGGCTCTCAGTCTGTCAGAGAGCTTAAATGTGAGGAGAGAGAAAGATTTTCAAGCAAGGTAATAAAAATCTACTGATTTTTTTTTTTAATTAATCAAACGGTTTGAATTTTAGGATGAACCTGAGTGAATTCATAGGTTCTCCTGGCAATTACATGAAACTTGGAGCCTGAAACTTGCAAAGCGCCCTCAGTTCTCACTGAATTTCGTTACTTCAATCTTTAAAAAAAACCTCCTATAAATTTTTTAAAAAACCTCCTATAAATCTTTTTGAAAAACCCCTATAAACTTCCAAGCTGAAGGCAATCTGCAAAGGCCACGAAGAGATTTAATTTTGGGGATACAAAGCAAAATGTCTGGATAACAATGACGGAAAAAAAAACCTCAGGGAAGACAGGAGCTGTCAGGTATTTTTCCTACCGAGGTGAGCAATGCAACCTGCCAGCTGGGTAAGCGCCACTCACAGTGCAGCTGAGGAGCAAGGATACTTAAAATCATCATTTCCATGGCATCTGCCATCTGCAGGGGGAAGAGAAAGCAAAATCAACAACTGCCTGCAAATCAGGTGGATTTAGGAGTCAATAATAGGCCTTGGTGACATTTCCGTGCCATTCCCACCTTGTGGTTGAACAAAGTATTTCACATTTAACATTTAAACTCATTTCTAGTTGTCAGCACATTGAGTAACTCTGGCAGACAGGATCAAAAGAGCCAAATCCAAAGATTTTGAGGAGGTTTGGCTGGTCAGAGACTCAGGTTCAGTCACTCCCACAGTGCAAATTCCAGCTTTCAGCCCCTTCACACGTGGATTCAGTCAGGACTGTTTAACACCTTGTAACTTATTCCCTTAAACACTCCTGGATTTGGATAGATCACCTGGAAACCAAATTCCACAGCTGATTTAGGATCGAAACCATGGTAGGTTCCAGCCTTTTACATGGATAAAAGTCAGTAAATACAGCTCCAGGTATCAGGATCCTAAAATACACCACAGGAGGTGGGAAAACAGAGCTTCAGAAAGAGCAGAAAAATGGAAACCAAGACTTTTTTGTTGTTGATATCAAGGTTAAAACTGGAAGTGCTGGGTTGCTGCTCCTCTGAAACTGAGATTACAGCAATCCTGACTGATACAGACAAGAGAGACTGCAGCTGATGGGAGGAATGTGGCAAAATCACTGCAGGAAACCTCAGGTTCTGCAGGAGTAGCCTGGAACCTCTTTCATTTGAAACCAAATTTGCAGTGGAGAATCAAAATGGTTTTTCCAAACCCTGGTTTATAAAAACTTCAGAGACAAAGAAATCCATCGTTACCCCTCAAAAAAAAAAAGGCTGAGTCCTGCTGTTATTTTAGAATTTCCAGTAAAATTCCTGCTTTGTTGTACTTTTATCTGCTTGGAGACTCTCTGTCCCCATTATCTGAAATCCCTGAGATTCTCTAAGTGATGGCCATGCAACAGATCCTGATCCCAATTACTTGCCCATGCTAATCCAGTAATGACAGAGAGCTTCCACTGGAACTTCCCGAATCCAATGGCTTCCACCGCATCTTCCACCATGAAAGTATCTGGAAAGAGAACAATTCCAGTGGATTCCTTCCTAATAAAAGCCAGCCTTTGAGAGAGAATTTTCTGGTTTAATTAGTAATGAATTGGTTAATCTGCTGAGATCTCAAATATCTGACAGAGCTACTTAGTTTTTATACAGTTCCTACTCAGGCAAATCTCTGTGTTCTTCCAAAGCCAAAATAATTCTAATTATTCCTTGAATATTTTAATCACGTGGAGGTAAATCAGTGTGGCACCCACAAACCCAGCCCATGTTCAGCCTCTTCCTCCTGGCAGTGATGCCTCCAGCCACTGAAGTGCAGCTTTCTGTGGGGAGAACCAGCTCTGCCACAGCCCACAGCAGTGCTGGGAGCTGCAGGGAGTATTTTAGTGCAACCTGTCATTATTTAAATCAAGAATTTCTCCAAAACGCACAAATCTTACACCTTGCTTCTGTTAAAAACGCTGCTGGTTGTTTCCCACCCACTGCCATGACCTCTTTAGTTTGTTCCAGCTGAAGGTGCCGAGCTGCCTCAAATCCCTTTGCTCAAGTGCAAAACAAAATGACCAAGAAAAGCACATTTTGATATTTGAGTTGTTTAAATCAATTTCAGTCTCACAGTTCTAACACTTGCAGCAGTTTGAAAAGGACATTCCTCAGCAAAGCTTTGGCTCAGAGCTGTGAGATCCTCACAACAACACAAACCAGGAGGAAACCGAACCAAATCCAAGGGATAAAGCACAGCAGAGAAGTTCATAAATGAGATTAACACCAAATTTTCACACTGTGCTAAGACAAACCCACTATTTCTCATGTCTCCTAAATAAGTGATGCCTCCAGGCAGGAAGCACAGGCTGGGAGGGACATTCCTGTTGTCCTCTAGGAAAAGAGGAGACAGGAACTCTGCAGATTCATCTCAGCCTTGAAGGAGAGCCAGGTGTAGCTGCTCCAGCAGCACTGGAGCAGTTCCAGAGGGAACTAAGGCAACTTCCAGCATGGAACAGGGGCTGGCAGCTGGATCCACAACTCCCTAACTGGAGTATCCAGTAGTGGGGACACAAAAAGGAACACAAGGAGCATCCCACAGGGAATGGGCTGATCAAACCCTGATTTTCAGGTGTAACAGAATTCCCCTGTGTTATTATTTTTATCTGGGAATCCTTAACTTCTCCAAACCCCCTGTACCCAGCCTGACCGGGATGAAGAGGCCCCAGCTTCCTCCACAGCCTTCCCCTCGTAGGAAAACAAGAGAGCTGCTCACCGTCCGTGGGGTTGGCGAATTCCTTGGGCACTGCAGCTCCATCCCCCAGCTCCACGGGCTCCAGCTCCGTCCTCACCCCCTCGATCTGCACCTCGTGCTCTCCCGAAATCCCATCCTCGTCCGACCTCGAGCTCTCCCCGGTGCGGCGGAACTTCACCACCCTGAAAGCACAGAAACTGGGATGGATCCTCCTTTTCCAGCTGTGCTTGGTGAGTCTTGAAGCCCTGTTTCATCAAGCAGCATCCAGGTTTCTCCTCGTTCCCTGTCTCCATTCTCCGCAGGGAATGCTGTGATTTGTGTTTGGATCTGGTTTCAGGTATCCTGCGTTGGGGTGGGGTATAATCCTTGGACACAGAGGCTGTTGTTGCGCTATCTACGAGGTTATAAAACCACAGAGGTCATAAAAATATGATGAAATGATGCATATTTAATCAGATTTTGTGTTTTGTGTGCCTGGATTTAATTGGGAATTAGGCATTGCCACGTCATTGATTTTCAGGGGTTTTGTCCTGGCAGGAAGAGCCTGAATTCCATTTCCTGAGTTGTTTTTGTGATTAGAAGTGAAACTCCTGAAATGAGTCAGAATTTGAAATATTATTTAGTGAAATATAATTAATGAGCTCATTCAGGGAATGGATGGATTTTTTTTTTCCCATCAGGACACTGATTCCGTGACTCCGCTTTCATCTTAAACAGAATTATTTAATATCATGTAATTAATTAAATATCTGTATTTTAAGCCCAGAATTTGCTAAATTGACACAGCTTTGACGGTTTGCTCACAGTGATATGCTCCCTTCCCACAGACAAGGTTCTTTTCCCATCTAGGAAGTTTTCTGTGGCCACAGATTTGGGAACAGATCCCTCCCTCAAGCTTCCTTCACTTTATCTGCAACACAGTGTAACTTCTTCCCCTTGGACAGCAACAATTCCCTGGATTTAAATGAAATAGGTTTTTTTGGAAATAGATTAAATGATCACAGAATCACAGGGAGGGACTTTAAAGGTAATTCCAGCTTTGGATCCCACAAAATCTGAGAATCACAAATCCAGGCAGGGAACAACCTCCACATTCCTCAGCACAGCAAATCAAATACAGGTTTATCACTTAGGAATATATGAAATAAACTGACACAAACGAAGGAAAAAGCTCCACGGGGATAATTCCTGTTCCACACTTGCCAAATTTTTCACATCTGGGACATCTCAGGGAGCTGCTGCATTTATTTCCAAGATCTCACAGCACCAAAACACCTGCACTGGAAGGTACTTTGGAATGTATTCCCAGGTTTTGTTCTTTAAAATGGGAAAAAAATAGCTTAATGAAATTCTTTTCCCTGACAAGCTGAAGGCATCCTAACTAAAGATTGGAAAAGAGCTGGAGTTCGTGTTGTATTTCCCAACTTATCAGGAATGTTATGGGACAGGGTGCTCTGTCATTGACACGAGCTCATGAATATTTAACAGCAACTTGAAACATTCATTCCCTGCCTTGCAGAGCCCAGGATTTATAAATAGGAACGTGTTGCAAAACACCTGAGAACGGAGCATTAGGAAAAAAATGGGGTTGTATTTAAAGGAAGCGTTTGGCATTGAGGGATAAGGAAGGAATTCCTGGGGTTAAAGGCACCAAAGATTTGATCAGGTTTGGGGTTGGGTTTTTTTTTTTTTTTTTTGCACAGATCCAGCAAACCACATTCCTGGCAAAACCCAGCATTTTCCTTGTGCAGCAGCGTTTGCCTTTCCACAAACACTGGGAATGCCGATATTCCCCTCCAAAACCCACCTCGGCAGGGCTCTGCAATTCCTCCCTGGCAGGGAGGAGGACGGGGAGGAAGAGCCTCCCCAGCACGGCGTTATTTACAGATAAACCCCCCTGCAAAGGCAATCCCGACGTCTCCTCTCCCAAAATCTCCGGGCACTTCCACGGTTTTATCCCACCCCTGCCGATTTTTTGACCAGCACCAAATCCACACGGAGAAAAAAACGCCCCGAAATGAGCGAATTTATGTAACAAACAGCTCCTGCATCCCTCGGGATGCTGGACCCGGGCAGCTCCACCGGGAAAATGGCCTGCTTCCCGGGGGCCTGAGCCGCTTCCCGGCAGAATTCCCCGCATCCCGCCGGGATTCCCGCGGCCGGAGGGGCAGGAACCCCCCCGGCGCTACTCACGGCAGCTGCTTCAGCTGGAACAAATCCTCCTCCATGGCCGGGCGGCGGCTGCGCTCATCGCTCCCGCATGGCGGGCTCGGGATGCGGGCTCGGGATGCGGGATGGAGCGGCTGGAGATGCTGGAGAGGAGGGATGGAGCGGCTGGAGATGCTGGAGAGGCTGGACAGCTCCGCAGGAACCGCCGGCCCGCGCGCACCCGCTCGGCTCGGCTCGGCTCGGCTTAGCTGGGCTCAGCCTGGCACGGCACAGCTCTACTCGGCTCAGCGCGGCTCGGCTGGTTTGGCACGGCTGAGCTCAGCTCGGCACGGTTTGGCTCAGCCGGGCTCGGCTTGGCTCAGCTGGGCTCAGCTCAGCGTGGCTCGGCTCCTTTTGGCACAGCTCAGCTCAACTCGGCTTGGTTTAGCTCAGCTGGGCTGGGCTCAGCGCAGCACAGCTTGGCTGTGATCAGCTCACTGGACTGGCCGTGGCTGGGCCTGGCTTAGTTCAGCTCGGTGGGGTTTGGCCCGGTTGGGCTCTGTTTGGCTCGGCTGGGCTCACCTGGACTCGCCCCGGCCGGGATCAGCTGAGCACAGCTCGGCTCGGAAGGTTTGGCTGAGCTCGGCTCAGCTGGGCCCGGCTCAGCCGCCGTTCCCCCATCGCCCCGGGCGGGGCCGCCCTGAGGGGCCGGAGCTGCTCCCGCCCCGCGGGGTTGGATCGGGCCATGGAACCGCTGCGGTGGGGAAATCCCCCGAGGCCAGGCGCTCCCAGCACGGCCGAGGCCACCACGGGCCGTGTCCCCGAGCGTCACATCCACAGGGACGGGGAATCCCCCGGGATGGGGACTCCCCCGGGACGGGACCCCGCCCCTGCCCCGGGCAGCGGTGCCAGGGCTGGGCAGCCTCTCCACGAGCATTTGCGCTCAATATCCCAACTAAACCGCCACTGGAGCGTGCGGGACTGGAATGTCCCACTGTTTTCCCGGAGCTTTGAGCCACGGCGGCGGGGCCGGCGACCCCTCGGGGGCTGTGAGGGCCGGGCAGGGTGGGGATCCGGCCCGTCACACCGGTAGCGGCCTATGACCGCCGAGACTGCCCATGACACCCGGTGTCACACGCGGTACAGGCCCGTTACCCCCGGTACGGGCCG
>VXBT01005717.1:253444-268765 GCA_013400235.1 Oriolus oriolus | reverse complement strand
CGTCCTGTGGGGCCCCATCACCGGCAGGAAACGGCGCCGGAGAGGTACCGGGGGGAACCGGGGGCTGCCAGCACCGGGAACAGCCCCGGGATGGGCTTTATCCCGTTCTTGCAGCTGGCCTGAACGCTGGGGGTGCTGTTACCCGCTGCCGGAGGGCAGGGTTGGGTGGGATTTTGGGAAGGGATTCTCCGCTGGGAGGGTGGGGAGGCGCTGGCGCAGCTTCTCCCCATCCATGGAAGCATCCAAGGCCAGGTTGGATGGGGCTTGGAGCAGCCTGGGATAGTGGAAGGTGTGGGATGGGATGATCTCCGAGTTCCCCTTCAGACCCAAACCATTCTGGGGTTCTCTGAAAGACCAAAAAAACAAATCGACTGAAATGCCAAATCAACGGAAAGAACTCAATTTCCATCTAATTACAGCACCTCACGCAGCATTCCCGCTGAAAAACGGGATGTTTTTCCCTGGACTTGGCGGTGTAAACTCCTGCAATTCTCTTTGCAGGGCTTGTCCCTGGCCTCCTGAACTTGGGCAACACGTGTTTCATGAATTCCCTGCTCCAGGGCTTGTCCTCCTGCCCCTCCTTCATCAGGTGGCTGGAGGAGTTCACGGCGCAGTACGGAGCAGAGCAGGAAAAATCCCGGGAGCAGCAATACCTGTCAGTGACCTTGCTGCAGCTCCTGAGAGGTACTGAGACGTTTTCCTGTTGTGGCAAACCAAGGGTAAAATATTTGAGGAGAAATTCTGTAGAATTCAAGAAACCTAGAATTCCATTAAAAAAAAAAAAAAAAGAAATAATGGGCAAATAATTTAAGCATTTTTTCCCCCTCCCCAAGCTTACTATTTTCCCAAAAACCTGGACTATTCAATCACACTTTGCAAGGTTTTGGATAAAAATATTAAAAGATTTTAAGCTCGAGGTGACTCATTTCAGACTTGTCCCTGTGCTAAATTCATCTCTGACACCCTCAGGTGATCCACTGGCTCTGCCTGGCTTCCCTCACAGGGTTGTTTATAAAGGAAATCCCTTGGAAGTTCTGCCTTGGGATGCTCCTGTGGAAGTGGTGTGAGGGTGGTGGTGCTTTAACCCTATAAAACACCGATTTTTACCCATTTCTGGCTCCTCCTGACAACTCCTGCATTCCCTTCTCCAGCTTTATCCTGCCAGGAGGTGACAGAGGACGATGTCCTGGATGCCAGCTGCCTGCTGGAGGTGCTGAGGGTGAACAGGTGGCAGATCTCCTCCTTTGAAGAGCAGGTGAGGGCAGAAATCTGGGAAAATCCCGGCTCTTCCCCCTTGGACAGGGATCTCCCAGAGCTGCAGCTGTCAGATCTGAACCCTGCTTCCAAAAAAAAAAAAGCGATGGGAAACATCCGTGTGTTGGGAACGGGGTTTTCAGTTTGCTGGGATGCTCCTCAGGGAATTCCTGGCTGCTTCCAAACCCTTCAGGCTTGGAACAGCAGGGCCAGGAATATTAAAGCAGAGGAGATCCAGCCCTAATTTCCCTATGGATAATGGATCTATGCTCTGCTCCCAGGGATGGACTCCACATGTCCAATCTTTTCAGTAATCCTAATTATTTGGAATTCTTGTTGGCATTTCCGGTGCACTCCGTCAATTATCCCGCTCCTAAAATATATTCTGATTTCCAAGGATGGATTTCAGTGATGCTTCCCTCAAAGCTGAGGAAAACAGGGATTTGGGAATTCATTTGGGGGTGGTTTTTTCCCTCAAGTGTTTTAGTTCCTTGCGAGTTTCTATGGCCCGGAATGTCTTTAGTGCCTTGTGCTGTTATGAAGCTTTTGGGCACAACAAAATATATTCAATATTAATAAAAATAATATATAATTATAATAATTAATGGTAATATATAATTATAACGATATATTTAATACTGTTATTTGTATTTTTATTGTTCGTTATTATTTTTATTTAGTATATACTTATGTTAAAATATAAACATAACTATAACTATAAATATAAATATAAGTGTGGGCTCTGAGCTTTAATTTTTTCCCTAATTTCCTGCGGAATTCCAGCCCTCCTGGAGTGTATTTTTGATGTCTCTTGGTTCTGACTCCGTTTCCCAGGATGCCCACGAGCATCAACGAAATATATTGGGCACAACAAAATAGATTCAACATCAATACAACTAATACATCATTATAATATAAAGTATTATAATTAATTGTAATATATAATAATAACAATGTGTTTAATATAGTTGTTTATATTTTTATTGCTATTGTTTATATTTAGTATATACTTATGTTAAAATATAAACATAACTATAACTATAAATATAAATATAAGTGTGGGCTCTGAGCTTTAATTTTTTCCCTAATTTCTTGTGGAATTCCAGCCCTCCTGGAGTGTTTTTTTGATGTTTCTTGGTTCTGACTCTATTTCCCAGGATGCCCATGAGCTCTTCCACGTCCTGACCTCTTCCCTGGAGGACGAACGGGACCGGCAGCCCCGTGTGACCCATCTGTTCGATGTGCATTCCCTGCAGGTGATCCCACTTATTTCCTCAGCAGAAACTCCTGGAATCTGCCCAGATTTCCCCAGTAGAAAGTGTCTGTTTAGGATATTTTTATCCTGTTCCCAAAGCTGTCCTTTAATCCTTTGATAGGAACTCACCAATAAGTCAAATTTAAAGAATTCTCAGGTTTTCTTAGGAAAATATTCTTTGAGTTTCCAGTGATCCTGCTGTCCTGAGGGTTTTTGCATTCCTAAATCCATGGGATGTGGGGATTTAAATCAGCACAGAGCATAGGAGTCCCTCCAAGCAGTTACTCTGATATGTAGATCCCACCTGAAAAAGGGTTGAAAACTGCAAAATGGGCATTTCTGGATGAGCTTGATGGAGGTAAAATTTATCTTATCCTCCAGCTTGCTGCTAAACTTGATGCAGATGGAAAACATCTGGTTTTGCCTAAAATACAGACTGAAAAAATCACAAAATCTCCTATTTTAGTGCTCTGGGGCAGATAATTCTGCAGATTAATGATTCCTTTTATAAGCAATTGTCAATTATAAATTTGGTTTGTAGCAGTTTTTGGTTTTTTTTTTATTCTTCAAATAGAAAGAGCCACTGAGATTCCCACAATTTTTCTAATGCCAGAAAAGCCCATCAGGGATGAAACAGAAACACATTTAATACTTGATGTAGTAAATTTCTAAATATTTTCTATGTTGCTGAGGTAGGGTTCATTAAATGTTTTTATCTCCCTCTGCAGCAACCAGAAATAACCCAAAAGCACATAAGCTGCAGGACAAGAGGTAGGATTTGATCCCTTCTGGATATTCTGAATATTCATAGCGTAGCTGTTTGGTTTATTAAAGGGATAATATTAATTGCTCAGTGTCCTGAACTGAAATAGAAATCAAAAATATAAATAGGGTTTAATTAATTAGTTATTAATCACTGGGACAAAATGTGCTTTGGAGCCATTAATTTTGTTAAAAGAGTGGGGTTGGAGTGCTGAAAGTGGACGGATGGATGGAAAATCCAAGGGCAATCCCAACTTTGTGTTGCAGGATCTCTTCCCCCTGTGTCCAACCACTGGAAATCTCAGCACCCTTTCCATGGAAGGCTGACCAGCAACATGGTTTGCAAACACTGTGAGCACCAGGTATGAAAATAGATCATAATTTATATTATTATTAGTATCTGTGCAATGTGAGAAGGGATATCCAGCCCTCAGAGTGCATCCTGGGACCGCCATCCCTGATTTCTGAACGTGGATCGAGCCCCAGAGCTCTGCAGGACTCGCAGCTCAAGGCTGTTCGTTTGTCAGGTGTTTGTTGTGGTGTTGCACAAGGATTTATCTCTAAATAAACTGAAGAAAAAAAATCCACATGGTGCACTTTGTGGGGGGGAACAGCCGTCTCATCAAACAGAATAACGGATGTTTTCTTCCCTAATTGAATTAACAATTAATTAATGAATAATACTACCTGAAAATCCACTCACATGGGTGAGTTTAGGACTCGCTGCTCATCCAGCACATTTTGCAAAGGCACTTTTAAGTCCAGTTATCCCAAGTAAGGAGATGACGATAACCTGGATAAAGGAAAAAAACATGGAAAAGAAACCTCATTTATAGACCAAACCAAGAGAACATTTGTATTTTACTGCCCAAAACCTTGCAAACAAATTGGAGCAAGCAGGAAGAGGCCGAGCAGAACATTCCTGCTGTTCCCTGGCACTGTGCTTGGGAAACTGGAGGGGTGGTTTGGATCCTGTTCCACCAGGGAATCGTGGACAGCACGGGGCACAGGCTCATCTTGGGAGAGTTGGGTTGGATTTTTCTGGGAGGGACTGACATAAATTGTGGCTCTGGAATGTTCTCTTGCAGAGCCCTGTGAGGTTCGACACCTTCGACAGCCTCTCCCTGAGCATTCCAGCGGCTGTGTGGGTACGTATCCCAGCGCTCCCTGATCCTGCCACCTCGGCTCTACCTTCCCAGGGCCTTTCTCAGGTGCAGAGGACATTCAGAGCTCCTTTAGGAGTTGATTTTCCTTCTCTTTTATAACCCTGGGCTGCTGCAGGACCTTCTCCCTAATGGGCGGTGCGAGGTTCCAGTGAGTCCAACAAACACAACTTGGTGACACCACCGGAGTTTTTCTCCTGGTGGAGGGTTTGGTCTTTTCCTGTGGAATTTGAAGAGCACAGATCATATCCCAAGGGCTTGGAAGGTGACCTTCAGCTGGGAATTGTTTCCATTTCTTTCTGCCTCTGAAAAACTTCAAGTAACAAAACACTCTGGATTTTTGGGGCAAAATCTGCAGGCTATTTTTGGAGTGTAAGAGTTTGTTATTTCGTGTCTGGTGATGAGTTCTTTCCACAGCTACTGGTACTCATGGAAATTGTGATTCCTGTTTCCAGAGTGCCCTCCTGGACAGCCAGGATTGGGATTTGGACACATCTTCTGCACTTTGTGTTTTGTTTTATCCAATCCTTGGCAGGGCAGCATATGAGGAAGGGCAGGAAGGAGGCCTAAATTCCATTCAAAGCTGTATTTCTCCTATGGAGAAGGGTCAGAGAGCATAAAGTGACCCCTGAAGTGCTGGAACTCGAGAAAAATAGGAAGAGGACAGGAATCTGTGGTTTAAACCCCCCCTGAAGGACTCACACAGGGAGTCACAGCTGTTGTTCTCAACAGGCTGCACAGTTTTCCATGTTTAATCCAAGCTGAGGGAGAATCCCCACAGTTCCATGATCACCCAAAGCCATTTAGTCAGCTCTTTCAGGAAATAGATCTGCACTTCCGTAGTTTTTCTGTGGAAGGAATTCTTAAAAATCCTTTCCCCCAAAATCCAGTGGAATGCAACCTAAAATTCCTGCAAATAATTCTGGCTTTTCTTGGCACTCAGGGTCGTCCCATGACACTGGACCATTGTCTCCATCACTTCATCTCCTCCGAGTCTGTGAAGGATGTTGTGTGTGACAACTGCACCAAAGTAGGTCACCTCAGTTCCTGTCACCTCAGTTCCTGTCACCTCAGTTCCTGTCACCTCAATTCCTGTCACCTCCTGCTGACACAATCCTGGCTTCCCTTCCCAACTCCTTTTTCTTCAGCACTCGGGGAAAGCCTCTGGGATTTCAGATATTTAACAAGGAGTTCTTATCTCACAGAATATTTGAGGCTTTACTTACTACTGCTGTTACAAAATCTACAAATATTTAATTCTCTAGTTACCAGGCATAATTTTTTTTTTGCTCTGGTGTTGTTTAAAAATCGACAGAAAAGGCAAATGAGTGCAGTCCTGAGTGAGTGGAATTCTGTAAATGCTCGTTTCTGCTTGATTTTGGTTTAGAATTCTGATCCTTCAGGATAGGCCAGGAATTCTGGAGGTGAAATTTATGCACTAAGTTATTTCTACACAGACATTTGCTCCTGTCTGCAGGTGCCTTCATTTTTTTTTTTTCCTTTTTGATTCCAGATCCAAGCAGAAGGAATTCTGAATGGACAGAGCATAGAAAACCAGAGAACGACGTTTGTTAAGCAATTAAAGTTAGGAAAGGTGAGGCAATGAAACCCCTCCAGAATCTCCTCAATCCTGTCACTCAGTAACTTCCCTCTTTGATCTGGTTGTGTCTCCTTCTTGCTGTTAGACCACAAATATTTCACTTTTCAAAGTAAACTAATCTGGCAAATACCTGTGGGCATTGAGGCCTCAGCTCAGCAAAGCATCAAACATGAAAGGCTTAAAGAATGTGAATATTCTTCTGTTGTTTAGCAAACCACTTCAGTGTGAGTTTGGATCAGTGGCATTTCTTCTGTTTTACAGTAATCCCTTGGAATTCCTAATTCCCGTAAATTGATTTATTTTTATAATTCCCATAATTGATTTATGCTTGCAGGGTTTGTAGCAATTCCACATTTCAGAGAAATTGAAGTATTCCGAATACAGCTGGTGAATAAACATCAGGTGTGATTTCTATGAGAAAACTCATTTTTTTTTTGCTTTGTCATCCTGTCATGCAGAGGCCAGCAGGGCACTGGTGTGTAATTAGGAGCCTCAGGTGCTAATAATAATAATAATAATAATAATAATAATAATGATAATGATGATTATGTACTTCTTGCTACAGCAATGATTTTGAATTTCAGCTCTTCATAACCCTTGATGTTTTTGGTTTTCCCCTGTGCAGAGCCATTAATTATTGGGGATTAGGAAACAGCAGGAATCTCACAAGAGTTATTGCCATGTTTTAGGGACACTGTTGCCACTGAGCTTACACAGAGATAAGGGCAATGCATTTCCTCATTCCCTGGACTTACCACCTGTTTCTTTCCATGAAAAATTTGGATTCTCCTTTCCTGACCACATTCCTGAAGCTGCCCCAGTGTTTGTGCATCCACCTGCAAAGGCTGAGCTGGTCAAACCAAGGCACTCCCCTGAAGAGACACGAACACGTCCAGTTCAACGAGTTCCTGGTCATGGACATCTACAAATATCGGGTTCCTGGTCCCAAATCCAGCCAGGAGCAGCTCAGCCGGAAAAACTCCGAGGAGACAACGCCTGGAACGAAGGATGGGAGAGCAGGGAAACCTTCAGGTACCTCCTTTGCCAGTAAAATAAATAGATCAGCTCTTTCTGCATTTCAGGGATCAAACATTCTCTGCAGAATCAACCCACGAGCAGCAGCTTGATGTGGGGCTCTGCAGAGAGGACAGAAATCCCATTCCCAAATTTACTGTTCAGTTTGGATAATTTCATTTTGATCCTACTAAATATGTGAAAAAAAAAACTGTAAAGCACAGCACAGAATTCACATATTTTACGTCCAAAGGAGTGTTGAACTTGGGATGTCCCAGGGTTTTTCTTGTTAGGGATCTCTTCCAAGGTTTCAGGACAAACAGAGAAGGAATACTGGGAATGGTGAATTCTCAAAAAACAGTTGAAAGATCCAGCTGTAGGAGGTCTGTCCTTAGGCAGCTCAATATTCCTTTAGCTGGGATTTTGGACGTGTGGGAATCTCCATATTTGTCGTGTGAAACCAGTTTGGATCCGATATCCATTGCCTGTGGATGTTACAGCCCTCTGGATCTGTGTAACGAATTAAAATCAATAAAATACCTTCAATATCCCACAGTTTAAGGCACTGCAGGAGCAGGGGTGCTGCTCTCAGCTGCTCTCAGCAAATTAAATTTAATTGTAATTTAATTACAATTAAATCCCTGAATTTCTCCTTCCTCTGGCAGATGCAGAACAGCCAGCTGGTACCAGACCTCTCTTCATGAATGGTGCCTCCTCTTCCTCCTCCTCCTCCTCCTCCTCCTCATTTTTAATGTCCCCAGGAGCTTTCCCACTTGCTGCATTCCCTGAGTGCAGGTAAGTTAGAGATTTGTACCCTCTCTCTTCACTTCTGCCCTTCATGTTGTCTCCCTTTCTTCTGTCCTTGTCCTGAGGCTGCCCAGTCACAGAATGCAACCTTTGTCCCACCTCCTGTGCTCATCTCTTGGGTGGTTTTTAGTCCTGGGAGAAGGGAGGAGAGCAAGTTACAAGCAAAACTCAAAATCTCCTTCCTCTGCTTCATGGTGCAGTAAATCCTTCTGAAAAGCCACAATCTCATTGCTGCTGCTTTCCTCTATCCCTTCTTTCCCTTTGTTTTAAAATGGTTGTAAGAAAGCCACAGATTTTTTTTTTCCCTCGGACATTTTTGATTTCAGTTGCACCTGCCATGATTCCACTTGGTAAATCACCCTTGGGGCTTCTGCTGATAATCCCTTTCCATGGAATCCCAGGGTGGTTTAGGTTGGTAGGGAACTTAGGGACCATCCAGTCCAGTCCCCTTCCCGTGGGCAGGGACACCTTCCACTATCCCAGATCGCTCCAAACCCCATCCAACCTGTCCTTGAGTACTTCCAGGGATGGAACAGCAGGCTTGAATCTCACAATCCCAGAATAGTTTGGGTTGGAAGGAGACTTGGAGATCATCCGCTCCCTGCCACGGGCAGGGACACCTTCCACTATCCCAGGCTGCTCCAAGCCCTGTCCATGCTGGCCTTGGACACTTCCAGGGATGGAGCAGCAGGAAAAAGCAGTTTGAATCCCAGGTTTGAATCCCAGAATGGTTTGGCTTGGAAGGGAACTTGCAGATCATCCCATCCCGCCCCCTGCCATGACCAGGCACACCTTCCACTAGCCCAGGTTGCTCCAACCTTCAGCATCCCAGGGATGGAGCTGCAGTCCCCTTCAGGGAGCCACCCCCTTGCTCCAGGTGGAACTTGTGGCCGCTCCTGCCGTGTGTGTGGTGCCTTTTCCTGGTCTTAAAATTAAGAGAGCTGAACACAGTTAAGAGGGAAAAAGGGTTTTACCTCGGTGTTTATTGAAGGATGTTCAGGTGGGCTGAAATGCACATCGAAATGCACCCTGAAATGCCCACCGGAGGAATGGCCCCCCACGATGTGATGTGTGTGCAATTATAGGCCTTGCTAATTAGCACATCTATCAAAGATTGCCCAGGGAGGGACTCCAGTGAGACCCCTCAGCGAGGAACCTTCCCCTGGCTGGGCCTGGCTTTGTTTACAGAATGTGCTCTGGAGAGGCCCTCGGGGTCTGGGGTTTCCAGGGTGTTTGGTCTCTTGGCTTATCGGGATATTGGGTCTGAGGGAAGTGATCAAACTTAAAGAATTATAACTGTGTGGGCTAAAAGCACTGAGAACACATAAAAGAGAGTATAAAAGGGGTATAAAAGAAAAAGCAAAAAACCATCACAGCATCGTGTGTGCGCGCCCAGGCTGAGCCCGTGTCCCCGCAGGGCCCCGCTGTACCTGTACCGGCTGATGGCCGTGGTGGTGCACCACGGGGACATGCACTCGGGACACTTCGTCACCTTCCGGCGCGCGCCGGGCGCCCGCAGCACCCAGTGGCTCTGGATCTCGGACGAATCCGTGCGCAGGGCCAGCCTGCACGAGGTGCTGGCCGCCAGCGCCTACCTGCTGTTCTACGAGCGCGTGCACGGCCGGGCCCAGCCCCAGAGCGCGGCCCAGGACTGAGCCGGGAGCGCCCCGGGATCGTCCCGAGCCTCTCCGTTATGCAAACCCCCTCCTTCCGAGCTCCCTTCCCTGTGGCAAGGGCTGGGAATTGCGGTTTGTGCCCGAATCCCGCTCTTTGTGCGGCCCCGGGGGGGGTGTGTGTGTGTGTGTGTTGAGAAGCGTTGTTCTGCCTTGTCCCGAGGCTTTATTTCCATGTCCTGACACGGCACTTTTCCCAGGGAGATGCTTTATCCCACACGTTTCACTTCCCGAGGGGGAGCCCTGGAAGGAGTTGATGTCAAGCTGCTGTTGAAGAGCCCCTTCCCATCCCAATCCCTCCCCTGGCACCTCTCCATTTTTCACCAGCGCCTCCAGGTTCCCTTCCCTGTGGCAATGGCTGGGAATTGTGTTTTGTACCCAAATTCCCGGGAAGCTGCTGTTGGCAATGATTTAAGACACCAAGTGCCTTGAGCTTCCCTGAACAGCTGCGTTGCCACTGGCCCAGCCCTCTCTGCGTCCCCACTGTGCCCTGGGAATGCTTCACAACCATGGGATGAGCTCATGGAACCACATTTCTCCTGCCCTATCAAGTAAAGGCATCTCCACCACCGGCCATGATCCAAAAGATTTCCCCATTCACACGATTTTCCTACTTCAGTTCTTTTTAAAGCCCTTCTCCTGATTTAAAACGCAGTTTGCTTTATCCAGGAGTTAATTTTGTATCTGTTAAGAGCTGAAACCTTAATTTATTGCTCCATACCTTTGGAATATAGCTGGAATCAGCACATGGAATTGTTTGCTCATGCTCAGTGTTGTCATTTCCTTCAGCACTGTTGGATTCAGTTGTTTTGTAGCACCAACTACGACTTTTAATGCTGTGATTTCCAAGCTGCTGTAACTGTTCTAGACTTGCCCTTCCCGTTTTATTGCTGGAATCTGCCATTCCCAGCACTGGGATCCACGCTCCTGGCTTGCAGCCGAGCTGTAGAGCAGCCCTTTGGCCTTGTTAAATGGAATATAAACAGCAGGGCCAGGACTGGTGGGCACTTCCTGGTGTCCTGAAGAAATCTGGGAACGCTGGTGTCACTGCATCAGCTCCAGGCTGCCCTGTAAATAGAAATAAGGGGAATTCTGCTGCTCTGAATTGTTTGATGTGCAAAAATAAAATCCCAAACAAAGCGCAGAGGGAGAAGCAGCAAAAATCCTCCTTTAAAAACCTGCTTTTAAATGACCAGGAATTAAATATGTAGTTTGTTTTTAGCTCTTTTCTGTCCTTGTAAGCTTGGAGGAGAAAATCCTTCATCGGACAAGCTTTTTTTTTCAGTGTGAAGTTTTCGAATAACAACTGTCTTAAATAGTTTTTTTAGGGCAACTTTGTACCTCATGAATTCATAGTGCTGCCCAAAGCTCGGGGGTGTTCACACTTCCTCAGGAGAGGCTCCAAACCAGCCAAAGCAGGAGTGGTAAAATGGGTGGATGTGCAAAATTATTCACACAGCTCATCATTCCAGAGCCTGGAGTGCAATTCCTGCTCCAGGTAATGCTCATAGTCCATAAATATTGAGAAATCCATAAATATTGGTAAATCCACTGCTGGACTGGCTCCTGGTTCCTGGCTGTGCCGCACGAGCAGTAGCTTGGTTTTAACCTGTTTTAAGTTATAGAAAAACTAAGAAAACAGACAAACAAACAAAAAACCTTGAAGGATGCAAAATGCCAAAAAAATTGCTCTGGCCATTGAAGGGAGAGCTGACAGAGCTGGAGAAGGAGCCAGCCCTCCCTACTGGGAGCACTGGGGGTCATTTAAAATCATCCCTCCAGCAGACCTGCCCCTGTACCTCAGAACTGAAACCATTCCCAGTGCCAGCAGCAAGTGTCCTGCATTATCCATGCTCAACGCTCCGCTTAGAGGTTTTTCCTGGATTTGGGGAGTTCAGCTGAGCAGCCCCTTGGCTTAGTTGTGCTGGAGGAGGGGCAGAGGACACGCACACTGTGGGCTGTCAGAGATCTGGCACCTGGGACAGGGACAGAGTCACCTCTTCCTGCACAGCCAGCAGATTTTCTGTTGCCAAGAGCTGTTTCCTCGGGCTGTGGATCGACTCTGGATCTCCCTCAAGGGCTGTCGAGGGGAGGGTTGAGCCTTTGTTGTGGCTTTGCCTCATGGGGAGGAGTGGATGGGCTTGGTTTAACCCTCAGGTGAGGAAGGGAGCAAAACCCAGCGCCTCAGTCCTGATCCTCCCAGCCTCCTCTGAGCATCAGATCTGTGCAGGGCTTTGGGAGCTCATCCTCTCCTCTGGAGGGTCACTGGGATCTGTTTTCCAGCCAACCACACCTGTGGGGGTCACTGGAATTTGTGCAGGTGTTTGGGAACCAACCCTCCCCTTTGGAGGTCCCAGGGCTCTGTGTTTGCCAGCTGAGCCTCCCTTTGGAGGTCACTGGGATCTGTCTTTCCAGAGGTCACAGAGCTCTGTTTTCCAGCCAAACCTCCCCTCTGGAGGTCACTGGGATCTGTTTTCCAGCCAAACCTCCCCCTCTGGAGGTCACAGGGATCTGTTTTCCAGCCAAACCTCCCCCTCTGGAGGTCCCAGGGCTCCGTGCAGGCACAAGGCTCAAAGTTACTCGCCCCTCCCAAGCTGCCATGGTGGAGAAGATGTTAATAAACTGTAAAGAATTGAGAGCTCCAAGATGACATCTGCGTGTTTGGATTATTCTTGTCCTATTTTGTGTGTTAATTTAAAAATGTCTGTTCCAGTCCAAGCACTGCACTGCTGTTGGAAGTTGCTTTTTTCACTTCAGGGTATTTTTGTAACTGTACAGTAGCAATAAAATAACAAACTTGGTAGAAAAAAAAAATCAGTGTGGGAATATCTTGAAACAAACACTTCACAAGGCCTGGATACGAAGGATTTTCTACAGGAGCTCTTCATGCTCCACAGAGCATTTCAAGAGTGGCAGAGGGTGGGAAGTACCAACTCCAAATTGCCTGCACCGGCCTTAATTCCATAGGAATAATGGACCCACCACTGAAGGCCAGAGCCCAGCACCAATTCCAGTGGCTGTTCCCATTCTCACCCAGAACTTAGCATTCCTTGATGCCTCAAGATCTCTTGGTGACTGGACAGAATTCCCTCATTTCAGCAGGACTCCCTGTGGGTGTGGGGGGTGCTGGCTTTCAGGAAGCCAGGATGGGATTCCCTAGGGATAATTATTTAGGAAAATACACTCTCAGAGTGACAGCCTTCCAATGGAAATGGGACAACCCAGTTCCTTCCCCAAGAGAAGATTTTTTTACCAGGTGGTTTTTGTACAGAGGACCCGAGGAAGGAAAAATCTTGTGCTTCCTCCGGCAAGAACAGCCTCCCCCAGGAGCAGAGGAGTCCAAGCAGACAGAGGTCAGAGTGACTCAAACACTCACCCAGCCATGCTGCACTCCCTGTCCTCACACCTCAGCACTCCCCTTCTCAGTGTCAGGCTCATTAGTGCTTTATTTTAATTAAAAGCCAAGCAAACCAGAGCTCATTGACAGAAAGTGTCACCTGTAGAGTATCAGCTTTAAACGATCACAGTGCTTGTGAACTGCTGCCTCCAGGCTGTGGAGGGTTTTCATCTTCTCGGAACACTGCTTAGATTAAGATCAGCTGAGAACCAAACTTCCTCCTGAGCAAAACGAGGGTAGCAATCCCCAAAAATAGGGATCAGCAGGACCACAGCAACGTTTCCCTGGGGAAAAAACCTTGCCTTTGAGATCAGTGATCACAGGCTTCAGCAGCAAAGTCACCAAACCCCTCATGTCCATTTGCTCCTCCAACCCCTTGGATCACCGCAGGGGAATCCACACTTCCAGCAGGAACTAAAGCTTCACTTTTCAGAGCCCAAAGGCCCTGACTGATGAACATTTCCCTGCCTGGCCACGGGCAGGACTTTCCTGAAGGTGAGGTTGACCCTGGGGGCCAGCACCCTCCTGCGTGGGGGCAGGCTGTGGTACCAGTACAGGTTGGTTGGGTGCTTCATGAGGAGCAGGCTGCCGTGGGCCAGCTGCAGGGTGACCCTGCCCGTGCCCGGCACCGCTCCCTTCCCGCGGTGATCCCGGTGCCGGAACACGAAATCCCGGCAGGCTCCGAAGGACACGGAGGCGATGGGGCTGCGGGGAACCAGCTCCTTCTCGTCGTCCCGGTGCTCCCCGATGTGGTCCAGGCCATCTTTGTACCTGTGTGCACAGCTCCGTTAATTACTAGCGGTAATTACTTTGATGCCTAAAAGAAGCCAAGCTGGAAACAGAGACTAGCCAGGGGTAAGGGAATAAAGGTGGATTTTTGCTCAAAAGGCCTTCAGAGGCACACCCTGGGCAGGCCAAAGGCTGCACCCGAGATGGGCGACAAGTCACGAGTTCTTCACACTGTTACAGGTTTGGTCCATTTGCATAAATTTGCCAATTAAACTTTAGCTAATGATGGAACTGCCCCTCAGCTCGCCTCCCTTCTCAAGGTGCTGGGTTACACATTTTGGGCCTAGGACGGGCTGGGTGTCCCTGGAGAGGCTTTGTTATGTCTGTGTGAGCATGAGAGAGCAGCAGCTGACAGGCTGCAAGGCAGCTCAGAGTCACACACTGGGAACGCAGAATTTTGAAAAATCTAAGAGTTAAACCCTAAGGCATCAACTTACCAATAATATAATTAATTATTTACTAATTAAATCAAATCAAACAACTCCTCAGCAACTGGCCAAATGCTGCACAAGCTTTTTTTTTTGTTGTTTCATTTGAAGAAAAAGTTGCTTGGTGCAGCTGGAAAGGGGCTGTACCTGTTGATAAGGACGAAGTTAAAGGTGTGCCCCGTTTCCGAGGTGACGCGCTCCCGGATCCGGGTCAGCACTGGGATCCACGGCTTGGGTTGGAACGTGACCCCTGAGTAAGTGTAGGACAAGCCAGGGTCTCCGTAGGTGACTTTCTTCCTGGGAATCTTGTGCCACGTGCCAAATACGTGCAGCTTGGTCAGCTCATCTGTTTAAACGGGATAGGGGAAGGATCAAACGCGGGTCTGGGTTGTGCCTGCACAGCCCGACATCCTGCTGGATCTGCAGCTTCTGGCAACCTCCAGACAACAGGAATGTGGCTGCTCATGTCAACCCAAAAGCTGCCATCACTGTTCCCAGTGCTTCTGTCCCAGCAAAGCTGGACACTGCCTCGTTATCCCCCTCGAATGGGGTGAACAGGACCAGCATCCCCATCACGTATTTCGTTTCTGCATCTCCAACAAATTCCAGCCACCACTCCAGGATTATCCCTCGACAAACACTTCCAACTGAGCAAAACCAACCCTGCGGGGCCAGGCCTGCGTTTTTGGCTTCTCAGGGCCATGCTGAGGAAACACCAGGTGGCTGCAGAAACCTTCTGGTGCCTGCCAGCCATGCTCAGAGCCCGGGAATTGCTTGGGATTCACCTGGGTGGGCTGGGCAGGGAAATTCTTCACTGGGAAGGGGTAAGGGGGATATGGAGGGTAATAGAACTGGACACAGAAGGGCTGAGGTTAGAAGGAACCAGTGGGGGTCATCCAGGCCACCCTCCTGCCCAAGCAGGGTCTCTAAGAGCACTGTCCAGGCCCTCTGGGAGGCCTACGGAGCCTTCCTGGACAGTCCACGCTCCGGCACCCTCACAGGGCAGCAATATACCTTCGAAATACTCCACCTCCTTCTCCAGCTCCTGGAAGATCTCATCCGCCTCGGCCTTGCCGAAGAGGATGCGGTAATCACAGTTGAGCCCCTCGGCGCGGATCTCCCGCGGGAGGGGCCGCCGCGGGCCGGGCTCCTCCAGCCGCGGCCTCTTCCCGCCGCCGC
>VXBT01005717.1:216844-247580 GCA_013400235.1 Oriolus oriolus | reverse complement strand
GGCCGGCGGCGCAGCAGCCTGGCCGGGGTGGGAGGCACCGTCCCCGAGCCCCACGCCGTGGGCGCCGTTCTGGAGCCCAGCGCCGGCATCAGGTAGGGATGGCAGCACCCGGGGGCGGGAGCGTGGCCGGGAAGGGATGTCGCTGTTCGGGAGGGCGGGTGCTTGTGGTGGGTGCATTGCTGTTGGTAAAATTGGGGTGCACATGTGCTGGTGCTCCTCGGAATCCCAAGGTGATGCCCCCAGTCCCGCTCCCTTTGGGGGAAGAGCCAGTGTCCTTGGCTGTGTGACAGCAGTGCCACCTGCATGACTGTGGCAAGGACCGGAGCAGGGGGTGCCCCCTCAAAATCTCCAGTTTGGATGTGGGGCAGCTCACTCCCTGCTGAGTGCACCGGGCAGCTCCCATGGGAGCGCAGCTGACATCCAGCAGAAACAAATGGAAGCTGAATCCCGCTGCCTACCTCCTCCGGCTGCTCTGCTCCGGCTAAAAATAACAAACTTTTGGCTGCAGGGACCTGTTGTGACACTGGACAGCCCGACGGTGGCTCTTGTCACGCTGGGTTTGGGGTGGTGCTGCCAGCAGTATCCCTGCTGGTCTTCTGTGCTTCCACAAATAAGGAATTTCCTTATGTCCTGCCTAAGTCACATTGCAGACGTGGTTAGTGACCTTTGCAGGACAGGCTTTGCAGGGGGTTTGGGGCTGGGGGAGGGCTCAGTGGAGTGGCCCTGGGCTCACTGACAGCCACCACATCCCACCACAGGCCCAGCATGTCAGGGCCGAACCTGGCAAAGAGGAGCCACAGGAAGATGGACCTGCAGCGGGATTTTTCAGTCGCCTCCCCAGCCGAGTTCGTCACCCGCTTCGGGGGCAACCGTGTCATCGAGAAGGTCTGTCCCCACATGTCCCTGCTTGTGCCTGGGCAGGGGGTCACTGCTTTTCACAGGGACACCTTTGAGCGCTGCTCGAATGTCCTGTGTCCACCAGGCTTGGAGCAATGGCAGCCCAGAGCTGTTCATTCCCCGGCTTCACTCGCTCTCGTGGGCTGGGAGAGGGAACCCCATGCAGCAGCTTTGCACAAACGATGGCAAAAGTCCCATCCTTGGTTATCCCCAGTGCCAGACATCAGAGATGTTCTTGAAGAGTCTCATGCTCTCCCCAACAACCGGCTGTCGGGGAGCTCCTGATGAACACATCCCCCCTGCTTTGCTCCACACCCATCCCTTGGGGCAGCAAGGACAGGGTTCACCCTGCCACCCCCTTGTCCCTGTCCCCCCAGGTGCTGATCGCCAACAACGGCATCGCGGCGGTGAAGTGCATGCGCTCCATCCGCCGCTGGGCCTACGAGATGTTCCGCAACGAGCGCGCCATTCGCTTCGTGGTCATGGTCACCCCCGAGGACCTCAAGGCTAACGCGGGTAATTCCTGAAAATATCCCAAAAGGGAAGTTCCCTGCCTGGGGCTGAGGCAGACTGGCCCTTTCCCGTGTGGCGTGCGAGGGCTCTGCACAGCCTGGAGTCACACACTTGCCTCCTGTGCAGCCACATCCACGAGTAAATAATTTTTTCCCACTCCAGCCTCCCGGGGATGGAGGATTTGGGAAGGGGTGCCACTCGGGGATGTGGTTCCCACTACCCCCCGTGCTGTCTTGCAGAGTACATCAAGATGGCAGATCACTACGTGCCTGTCCCTGGAGGGACCAACAACAACAACTACGCCAACGTGGAGCTGATCGTGGACATTTCCAAACGGATCCCAGTCCAGGTAGCGGCCATTCGTGTGTCTCCCACCTCCTTGCCAAGGGAAGTTGCTGGGCAGAGGGGACACCCCAAAAGGGAGTGATGTCCCAGCGTGCTGAGGAGCTGGGCACAGTGGGAGATGCCAGGGCAGGGGTAACGCTCCCACTGCTGCTCTTCCTTGTGCCAGGCGGTGTGGGCTGGCTGGGGACACGCCTCGGAGAACCACAAGCTGCCAGAGCTGCTGCAGAAAAACGGGATAGCTTTCCTAGGTAAGGTCTCACTCCTTCTCTGTGCTGGGTGTTGGGCTGGTGTGTGCACTCACAGTCACTGCCAGGGACACTGCGCTAGGAATGTCCCTCTGGTGCCTCTGGCATGCCCACCCCATGGAGTGGCAGTCCTCAGGCTGGGGCATTCCCAGGAATCCCGCTGTTTTCTGGGTTTTCCCTGGAATGCTCAAGCTGATGCGGTGTTCAGAGAGGAACGTCGGCTGGGAGCAGACCTTGTGGGATTCCCAGCTTGAGCTCCCCTTGGAGAAGAGTTGAGCTTTGTCCTGAGCTGCGCAGTGGGTTTGGGGGGGGTTCCTGCATCCCCAGTCCTCACAGAAGGCTGGTGGGTCCAACTCAGTGATGTGGGGATGGGCTGGTGGGCTGGCCCCCCCTCAGCCCTTCCCTCCCTCTCCAAAGGTCCCCCCAGTGATGCCATGTGGGCGCTGGGGGACAAAGTCGCCTCCACCATCGTGGCTCAGACTCTGGAGATCCCCACACTGCCGTGGAGTGGGAGCGGTGAGTGCCTCCTCACAGCCCCCACGCCCTCCCTGCTCCCTGCCTCTCCTCCCCAAAGCAAGCACCAGGACTGGGGTCCTTGGCCCAGCTGGCCACACATATTGGGAACCTCACTGCAGCAGCTGGTTCGGGCAGTGGGATTTTGGACATGGGGTGCTTGGAAACAAGGGAAATGATGGAAGAATCCTCAGCTCCCTGGGTACACCCAGTGTGCCACCCCAGCTGTGCCACCCTGGTGGTGACCGTAGCCCTGGCCACATCTGCAGGTCTGGTGGCCCAGTGGTCTGAGGAGGACCAGAAGCACCAGCAGGCCATCAGCATCCCCCTGGAGACGTACGCGCAGGGCTGCGTGAAGGATGTGGAGGAAGGCCTGGAGGTAAAGCTGAGCCTGTAGGCAGCTGCTTATCTCTTAACCACCATGATTCCTCCTCAGAGCCTGCCTGCCCTGGCCCTTCTGGCCTCCAAGCACATGTCACAGTGGTACAAGACTGTGCCAGCAGCAGTCTGTCCCTCTGCATGGATGTCACTCAGGATAATCCTGCTCAGGGGTGCCTGCAGCTGTCAGGGTGGTGGGCTGGGGTCCAAACCACTACAGTCACCCCAGCCCTTGACCCTCTCAGGTGGCCACAAGGATCGGCTACCCGCTGATGATCAAGGCAGCAGAAGGTGGCGGGGGCAAAGGCATCCGAAAAGTGGAGGCAGCAGAGGAATTTAATGCCTGCTTCCGGCAGGTGAGAGGTGCCTGGAACCCCCATCCCTGTGCCCATCCCATCCTGGGACACACAGCAGGGCCACCTTCCACTTCCTGCCGGAACTCCGCCTCCGTCCTGGGATGAATTTCGGGGCATGATGCCAGAGCACGACCCTCTCCCCGCTGCAGGTGCAGGCGGAGGCGCCCGGATCCCCCATTTTCCTGATGCAGCTGGCGCAGCACGCGCGGCACCTGGAGGTGCAGGTCCTGGCAGATGAGTACGGCAACGCCATCTCCCTCTTCAGCCGCGACTGCTCCATCCAGCGCCGCCACCAGAAGATCATCGAGGAGGCGCCGGCCACCATCGCTGCCCCCGCTGTCACTGAGGTCATGGAGAAGGTGGGTGGCTTGGTCTTGGGGCAGCACGAGGTTTTAGAGGGAAACTGGGCTGGGTTTATTGAGGTTTTAAGGAAGGGAGGGACCCCTGAGCTGAGTAGGACTCCCTGTCCAGGGTGGTCGGGCACAGGAACTGACTCGCCAGGGAAGCGGTCACAGCCCTAAGCCTGCCAGAGTCAGGGAGCGTTTGGACTCTCAGGCACGTGGTGGGGTTTTTGGGGTGTCCTCTGCACAGCCAGGAGTTGGATGATGATCCTGCGGGTTCCTTCCAAGCCGGGATACCCCACGATTCCATGATGCAGGGGTTTCCCTCTCCCGCAGTGCGCTGTCCGCCTGGCTGAGATGGTTGGGTACGTCAGTGCAGGCACCGTGGAGTATCTGTACGGGGAGGACGGGAGCTTCCACTTCCTGGAGCTGAACCCCCGGCTGCAGGTGGAGCACCCGTGCACGGAGATGGTGGCGGACGTGAACCTCCCGGCTGCGCAGCTGCAGGTACCTGCACACACCGGCCACTCCAGGGGTTTTAAAGGGGGCAGTTTGGGGATTTAGGGAGGAGCGCTGGGCTGGAGCCTGGCAGAGGGAAGCTGCCCCATATCCCCAGCGTGGAGGGTGCAGGTGAAAGCAGTGTGGCAGCTTTCCTTCTCCTCTGGCTTCCTGCTGGGAACTCTCCATTCAGACTCTCTGTCGGTGTCTCCCTGGCAGCTCATCCCTTGTCTCTCCTGCAGATTGCAATGGGCATCCCCTTGCACAGGATAAAAGACATCCGGGTGCTGTATGGGGAGAGCCCCTGGGGAGACACCCCCATCTGCTTCCACAGCCCCTCCAACCCCACCGTGCCCAGGGGCCACGTCATCGCCGCCCGGATCACCAGCGAGAACCCCGAGGAGGTGAGCTGGGAGTCGGGGTGGGGACAAGGGGACTCTGCCACCTGTAGGGTTGATCTGGGCATGGTCCTCCCCAGCCAGCCAATGTTCACGGGATTGGTGTGATCCATGGGGGTGCCCTTTCTCTGTCTTGCTGCACGAGTCTCAATCCTGGTTCCTCCATCTCTGCTCTGTCTTGGCTCAGGGTTTCAAGCCCAGCTCGGGGACGGTGCAGGAGCTGAACTTCCGCAGCAGCAAGAACGTCTGGGGGTACTTCAGCGTGGCAGCAGCCGGAGGGCTGCACGAATTTGCTGATTCCCAGTTTGGGCACTGCTTCTCATGGGGAGAGAACCGGGAGGAGGCCATCTCGTGAGTGTGGCGGGATGAGTTGGAGGGTGGGTGTCCTTGGGAAAAGTGTTTTTATCTGACAGGACCAGAACGGTGCTGCTGTGCTAAGCATCTAGCTGGCTGGCCAAAGGCAGAATTTTTTGGACTGTGGTGGTGCTGCAGCCCCAGTTCATCCACCTGATGCTCAAGGAGATGTTGTAGTGATGTGCTGAGTGTTGCTTAAAGCCCATGAGCAGCAGTGTCCATTCAGGAACTGAGCAGGAGTTTCATTCAGGGCTGTTTCATGGCCAGGTTGGATGGGGCTTGGAGTAACCTGGTCTAGTGGAAGGTGTCCCTGCCCATGGCATGGGGGTGGAACAAGAGAGTTTTTAAGGTCCCTTCCAACCCAAACCATACAGTGAAGCAGATTGAGCACCTTGAGCACCTCTGTGGAGGTGCTGGGGGCTCAGGAGCTCATCACCTCAGGAGCTCATCGCCCCAGGCCCTGAAGCTCCCCAATTCCCTCTGGTGAGAGCCAAGTGCCACCTTCTCAGTCACTAACGAAGGGCTTTGTCTCTAAAAGGAACATGGTGGTGGCCCTGAAGGAGCTGTCTATCCGTGGGGATTTCCGGACCACGGTGGAATATCTGATCAAGCTGCTGGAGACAGAGAGCTTCCAGAACAACGAGATACACACGGGCTGGCTGGACCACCTGATCGCCGAGAAAGTGCAGGTGGGGCTGACCGGCCCCTGGGGTCACCACTCCCCTTCCTTGGGGTAAGACCCAAACCCTGTTCCTTTTGCCCCCACAGGCAGAGAAGCCGGACACGATGCTGGGGGTTGTCTGTGGTGCCCTGAACGTGGCAGACGCTGCTTTCAGGACGTGCATGACCGACTTCCTGCACACGTTGGAGAGGTGTGGAGTGGGGGTTGTCCAGAGGGGGCTTGGCCATGGTGGGGGACACCTTCCACCAGACCTGGTTACTCCAAGCCCTGTTCAACCTGGCCTTGAGCACTTCCAGGACTGAGGCAGCCACAATGGAGACCTGAGTGTTGCTCTTTTGGGACATCTTCCTCTTCTGCTTTGCAAATTTAGCACTGTGACAGGTGGGGATGGGGGTATCTGCTGTGGCTCACAGCTCTGGCTCCTCAGCTGTCACTTTGTCTGGACAGTAGGAAAGGCTTCCCGTGGCTGGGAAAACAGCTTTCGAGGGGAAGTGGCTTGGCTGTGGAGCTTGCTTTTGTTGTTGAATATCAAGGTTATTCCTCCAGGCTTGGAGGACGCCTGGGGCTCTCCCATGCACCTTATCTGAGTGTTTTCCCAGTGCCTGGCCTCCCTCCAGATCCGGCTGTGCATGGTGCTCACGTGGGTCACTTAAAGCTGACACTTGTCCCCTCTGGTCACTGTCATGCCCTCTGTCCAGGAGAGAGCACTGCTGACATCCCACATGCTTGGAGAGGCTGGGAATGCTGTGGGGCCTGATCCCTCTGTTGTGTTTCAGGGGCCAGGTGCTGCCAGCAGCCTCCCTGCTGAACATTGTTGATGTGGAGCTCATCTATGAGGGTGTGAAGTACATTCTGCAGGTGAGGGCAGGGCCATGCTCCCTCCAAACCAGCCACAGCGCTTCTCAAGGGGTCAGGGATGTGCTCCTGTCCTGAGGGAAAAAGGTGAAATAAATACAAGGTTGTCCTTTAAAAATGTGCAACACAAAAATGAAGTTAATGACCTCATAACCTTAATAACCTCATTTTAACTAGACAGACGTTTCCATACACCCTGTTGCCCTGAGTTTATTAAGGGACTTCCTTTTCTTGCTTCTAAACCCAATTAGTTAGACTTCATACAAAACTCCCTACTCACAATGAAAGTAGCAGGTGAGCCATGTGTTGCACCAGCTCTGGGCTGTGAGTTGAGTTTAACCAGCTCTGGGCTGTGAGTTGTACCAGCTCTGGGCTGTGAGTTGTACCAGCTCTGGGGTGTGTGTTAAACCAGTTCTGGGCTGTGAGTTAAACCAACTCTGGGCTGTGAGTTGAGTTAAACCAGTTCTGGGCTGTGAGTTGTACCAACTCTGGGCTGTGAGTTGAGTTAAACCAGTTCTGGGCTGTGAGTTGTACCAACTCTGGGCTGTGAGTTGAGTTAAACCAGTTCTGGGCTGTGAGTTGAGTTAAACCAGCTCTGGGCTGAGTTGAACAGCTCCTCGGTGCCGCCTGAGGTTGTGCCTCCTGCCCTCCCAGCCCAGCCCCATCCTGTGGCAGCAGCCTTTGCGCTGAGTGTGGGGAGGTGCCCCCCCAGCCTCACTGTTGAGTGTGTTTTGGGGTTGCACTGAGGGTGTCCCCTGCCCTCAGGTCGCCCGCCAGTCGCTGACCACGTACGTGGTCATCATGAACAGCACGCACATCGAGATCGACGTGCACCGGCTCAACGACGGGGGGCTGCTGCTCTCCTACGACGGCTGCAGCTACACCACCTACATGAAAGAGGAGATCGACAGGTACCCCCTGCCAGGGCCCCCCATTCTCCCTCCCCGATGGCCGGCTGGTGACACCTTTCCCTCTCCCGTAGGTACCGGATCACCATCGGCAACAAAACGTGCACCTTCGAGAAGGAGAAGGACCCGACGGTGCTGCGCTCGCCCTCCGCGGGGAAGCTGCTGCAGTACACGGTGGAGGACGGCGGCCACGTGGACGAGGGGAAGGTTTTTGCGGAGATCGAGGTGAGCTTTGCAGAAGAGCTGGAGGAGCAACGTTCGGGCAAAGACGGAGCCCCGCGGCGCTGCCGTGACGCTCGTGGGATGTGCGGCCGGCGGGTGCTGCTGGCTCGGTGACAGTGTCCCCCTCGTGCCCAGGTGATGAAGATCATCATGACGCTGGCGGTGGAGGAGGCGGGGCGGCTGCGCTACATCAAGCGGCCGGGAGCGCTGCTGGAGGCCGGCTGTGTCATCGCCCGCCTCCAGCTCGATGATCCCTCCAAAGTGAAGCCCGTGAGTCTGCTGGGGGGTGCCACGCTGCTGTCACCTCGTGCCCGCTCTCAGTCGGCATCCTGGGAATACTCCCTAGGGGACAAAATAGAGGACCTGCCCTGATGGGGCATCACAGTGATGGTCATGCCAATGTCTTTGGGCTGTGCTGGGGCTCAAGTGCTGCTCCATAGGGATTGCTCTGCTTCCTCGGTGTGCAGGGGCTCACATATGCACTAAAAACGTGCATTTATAGCACTAAAATCGGCAGTTTTTCTGCGTTATTTTCATGATGAGGCAGTGCCACAAGGCTGAATGTCAGGTGCTTCCTCTGTATCTAACCCAAAGCAGGGGTTGTGCTGCTTCCTCTGAGGCAGCTGCAGCTCTCAGGCGCTCTGTCCCTGTCAGCAAGGACAGTTCAGCCCATCTCCCTCTGCCCTCTCCAGGCACAGCCCTTCACAGGGGGGCTCCCAGCGCAGCAGACCCTCCCCATCACTGGTGAGAAGCAGCACCAGGTTCTCCGCAACGTGCTGGACAACCTGACCAACATCATGAACGGCTACTGCCTGCCCGAGCCCTACTTTAAGACCAAGGTGGGTGCCAGGCACCAGCTGTCTCACCCAGCTGCCACGTGTTTGCCACGAGGGCAAGCCTGGCAGCACCACCTTCTGCTCCTGCAGGTGAAGGAATGGGTGGCACAGCTGATGAAAACCCTGCGGGACCCTGCCCTGCCCCTGCTGGAGCTGCAGGAGATCATGACGAGCATTTCGGGAAGAATCCCGCTGGCGGTGGAGAAGTCCATCAGGAAGGTGATGGCGCAGTACGCCAGCAACATCACCTCCGTGCTCTGCCGCTTCCCCAGCCAGCAGGTGAGTGGCAAAGGGGGCTCACGTCCTCTTAATTTGAGCCAGCTGGGACCTCCTGCCTGAATCTGTGCTGCCAAGATTTTATAACAAATTAAATGAGTGAGGGAAGTATGTGGGGGTTTGTATTTTCTATGTGTGTTTGGCTTTGTTTGTGTATTTGCTTCTATGTGTGCCTTTCTTTTTTATTTGTCACTTTGAATTTTTCACTTTGGAGGAAACAAAAAACCTCAAGGGAAAGGCTCTGGGTGGAGTAAAGAAAGGGGGAGCTGGCAGCCTCGTGCCCCTGAGCCACCCCACACCCCGTCCCCACAGATCGCCAACGTGCTGGACACGCATGCAGCCACGCTGCAGAGGAAGGCTGAGCGGGAGGTCTTCTTCATGAACACACAGAGCTTGGTGCAGCTGGTGCAGAGGTGAGCCCCATGCTGTCTGTGACCCCCCTGTCCCCCCATGGCCACCTGCTCTCAGCTCAGTGGGCTCTTTGCTCCCCAGGTACCGCAGCGGCATCCGGGGCTACATGAAGGCAGTGGTGCTGGACCTGCTCAGGCGCTACCTGCAAGTGGAGACACAGTTCCAGCATGGTGAGGGCTCAGGGCTCTCTGGGGGCTGCAGGGGTCTCTGAAGGAGCTGCAGGGCTCACCAGGTCCTGCCCCACAGCTCACTATGACAAGTGTGTCATCAGCCTGCGGGAGAAGTGCAAACCCGACATGACCCCCGTGCTGGAGAGCATCTTCTCCCATGCCCAGGTGGCCAAGAAGAACCAGCTGGTGATCATGTTAATTGTGAGTACAGCCCCTGCCTGAGACTCCAGGAACAAAGGCTGGTGGCAGGGAGGAGCCGAGTCAGCTCCCCATCGCTTCAAGTGTCCGTTCCTGCCTCGTTATCCCTTTATTTTAATTATCTCCCCTCTGTGGTGTTGTGTGACTACACTTGGGTCAAAGAGAGCCGCTTTTAGTGCCTTGGGTGTTGTCTCCTTTGGGTGCTTGGGGCTGGGGGTTTGGGATGAAGCCATCCCATGTGGGGCTGGGGTTTGGGATGAAGCCATCCCATGTAGGGCTGGGGTTTGGGATGAAGCCATCCCATGTGGGGCGGGGGTTTGGGATGAAGCCGTCCCATGTAGGGCTGGGGTTTGGGATGAAGCCGTCCCATATGGGGCTGGGGTTTGGGATGAAGCCATCCCACACAGTGAGGAGCCTGAGCTGAGCCATGGTGGTGTGACACTGCAGGACCAGCTGTGTGGCCGTGACCCCACGCTGACAGATGAGCTGACGACCATCCTCCATGAGCTGACACAGCTCAGCAAGACTGAGCACTCCAAAGTGGCACTGAGAGCCCGGCAGGTCAGCCAGCACCATGCACTGTCATCCCATTCCTGTCCCCATCCCTGTCCCCCACGCTCCCAGCTCCTCTCTGCCCTGGCAGGTGCTCATTGCCTCTCACATGCCCTCCTACGAGCTGCGGCACAACCAGGTTGAGTCCATCTTCATTTCCGCTATCGACATGTACGGACACGAGTACTGCCCCGAGAACCTGAAGGTTGGGAATTGTGTGTTTTCCCAGAGGGACTTTGGGTGGCTTCGGGGAGGGGAGCTGGCTGCAAGTGGTTTAGTCTTAAAAACAGCTGAAAAGCACTCAAAGCCTTGCTGCAGTGGCTGTGTGGAGCAGAGAAGGGGGTGCACCCAAGAGCTGCTAGTCCCCATCCGTTGCTCCACGCTCTGTTTGGCAGGGAACAGACGTGTGGATCCATGTCTGCCTCTAGTGCTGTCCCCATGGTGGGCTGGGTGTTCCAAGGCACCCTAGTGACCAGTCCTGCACAGCTCCACATCCAGGGTCCCCCTGAATAGCGCAGGGAGGTCTCACTTCATCCTTGCCCTAAATTTTGCTTTCTTCCCGCAGAAACTGATCCTGTCGGAAACCTCCATCTTTGATGTGCTTCCCGTGTTCTTCTACCACACCAACGAGGTGGTGCGCATGGCAGCGCTGGAGGTGAGGGCTGGGGGGAACGCAGGGGGCCTGAGGGTGGCATGGGGGGCCCAGGGGTGGCAGGGGCATGGTGATACCTCCCATGTCCCATCGCAGGTGTACGTGCGGCGCGGGTACATCGCCTACGAGCTGAACAGCCTGCAGCACCAGCAGCTCTCCGACGGCACCTGCCTCGTGGAGTTCCAGTTCATGCTGCCCTCCTCCCACCCCAACAGGTGCAGGGGTCCCTCCCACACACCTGTCCTGCTCCCCTGGACTTGGTTCTTTTCACAAAGCTGTCGAGTTTGCATCATCCCTTCCACGCAAAGTGGGAGCTGCCACCTCCCCATTGCCAGTGGAGCAGGATGAGCCCTCTCCGGGTCAGGGTCCCCTGTGGGAGCTGTGGTCCCACACAGTGCCTCCCCCCCAGCTGACACTTGCTCCTCATGGCAGGATGTCCGTCCCTATCAGCATCTCCAACCCTGACCTGGCCCGGCACAGCACCGAGCTCTTCATGGACAGTGGCTTTTCCCCCACAAGCCAGCGGATGGGAGTCATGGTGGCCTTCCGCAGATTCGAGGACTTCACAAGGTGGGGGTGCAGGCACGTGCCTGGCCACTGTTTGTGCATTTTGGGTGCCGCTGTAGTCACTGGAGAGCAAAATGGGGTGGAAGAGCCACAGTTGGGGGTGGCTAGGCAGTGCTAGAGGCAGCTCCAGTTCCCACCACAGCTGCAGACTGGGTATTCTCAGTACAACACTTACCTTGTGTGGGGACATGAGGTGGCTTTTGGGGACAAGTGGAACATGGGGAAAGCTTACATGGCACAGGTTAAACCCCTCTGCACATTACCACAGCAGAGCTCAGAGCTGCATTTCATGAGCTGTGGGTTTGCAGTGGGGCCGTTGTGCTGGTACCTGTGTCCCTGTCACAGTGGGTCCCTGGCGCTGTCCCTTTAGGCAAGGGGTGGGCACAATGTGCTGGCTTGTGACCCCATCCCTGCTGTTTGGGCAGGAACTTCGATGAAGTGATCTCGTGCTTCGCCAACTCTCCGTCGGACAGCGGGCTCCTCAGCGAGGCACAGACCACCACCTACGATGAGGAGGACGCCAAGGTGGGCATGAAGCTGCTGCTGATACCCCCAGGTGGTGCTGGGGGCAGCAGTGATGCTGCTGGCCAGGGTTGACTGTGGGGTTTTGTTGCCAGAATGTGCGTGAGGAGCCGATCCACATCCTCAACGTCGCGCTCTGCTCAGCTGACCACATGGAAGACGAGAAGCTGGTGCCCATCTTCAGAGCCTTTGCCCAGTCCAAGGTCTGTCGCTGGGGCTGGATCCTCTTTTTGTAAACCCTGCAAGCCAGAACACTGTACCCCAAGGCACTGCCTCCTCTCCATGCTGTGCACCCCAAAATGCTGCAGCTTGGGTTTTGTTTGCTCCCTCGGTGGAGATGTTTAAGTTCTCGTGACTGGTGGCATCTTCTGTTTCTGTGTAGAAAAATATCCTCGTTGAGTGTGGTCTCCGGAGAATCACGTTCCTCATTGCCCAGCAGGTGAGTGCATCAGCCTCTGACATCTATAAGGACCTTATCACCAAGTGATGGATGGACCCACTGTGCTTCAGGAGCTGGGAGTTAATTAATGAGCAATTCAATGAGTGATTCATCTCCTGTATCATCCTTTATCCTGCTCATGTTTTCAGTAACATGGTTCCTGCAGAGCCGCAGAAGCCATCACGGAGTAGAAGCCCAGAATGGTTTGGGTGGGAGAGGACCTTAAAGTTCATCCCATTCCACTCTCTGCCATGGGGTGGAACTCTCCACTATCCCAGGTTGCTCCAAGCTCCATGCAACCTGGCCTTGGACACTTCCAAGGATGGGGCAGCCATGGCTTCTCTGGGCAGCCTGTGCCAGGGCCTCCCCACCCTCACAGGGAAGAATTTCCTCCTAAAATCCAACCTAATCAATCCCTCCCAGCCCTTTTCCCTTTTGGGGGAGAACAAACCCTGCAAGGTTTTTAGTTTTTAATGGAGAATCAGAACAATCCTCTGGGGGCCAGGACTGTTCACGTTATCTTCTCTCTCCCTTTTGCCACAGAGAGAATTCCCGAAGTTTTTCACGTTCAGAGCCAGGGACGAGGTAAGATCCGGTGGGAGCAGTGGGAACGGTGCCGGTGCGGCGCTGGCCCGGCCCTGGCTCACGGCTGTGCCTGGCAGTTCGCAGAGGATCGGATCTACCGGCACCTGGAGCCGGCGCTCGCCTTCCAGCTGGAGCTGAGCCGCATGCGCAACTTCGACCTGACGGCCATCCCCTGTGCCAACCACAAGATGCACCTGTACCTGGGGGCTGCCAAGGTGCAGGCGGGCGCCGAGACCACCGACTACCGCTTCTTCATCCGCGCCATCGTGCGCCACTCCGACCTCATCACCAAGGCAGGGTGGCACAGGGGCCCCCCGGGGGCACAGTGAGGGTGCAGGGGTGCCTTGGCCCTTGCTGAGCCACTCGGTCCATCACAGGAGGCTTCCTTCGAGTACCTGCAGAACGAGGGCGAGCGGCTGCTCCTGGAGGCCATGGATGAGCTGGAGGTGGCCTTCAACAACACCAACGTGCGCACGGACTGCAACCACATCTTCCTCAACTTTGTGCCCACCGTCATCATGGACCCCACCAAGGTGTGTTTCTTGGGGTCCTGCTTCCTCTGTCCTGGAAAGGTTCCTCTGATCTGGGGATGGAGGTTTTGTCATCCCCTGTCCTCGGGACCACTGCACAGATGGGAAGTCACCCCCCGCCACCTCTCCCTGTCCCCAGTGGAGAGGGTGGATATCAGCACCAGGCCCAACCAGGAGGCTTGGAGAGAGGGAAGGGGCTCACCCAAAGCAAACCTGAAATAGCTGTTTGGGGTGGAGATGCAACAGGGCTGCTCCATCCTCGACGTGGTGTGCTCAGTGTTGTCCCTGGGGCCACCCGTGTGCAGATCGAGGAGTCGGTGCGCTCCATGGTGATGCGCTACGGCAGCCGCCTCTGGAAGCTGCGGGTGCTGCAGGCCGAGGTGAAAATCAACATCCGCCTGACGCCCACTGCCACCGCCATCCCCATCCGCCTCTTCCTCACCAACGAGTCCGGATATTACCTGGACATCAGCCTCTACAAGGAAGTGCAGGACCCCGGCACCGGCAGCGTGAGTAACCACGGGGGTGACTGCAGGACCCCAGCCACGACTGCCCGAGCGCCGCTGGCTCCAGCAGAGCTTTGGGGGGGCTTCTGCAAAACTCCTTGTGCACCTGCAGTGCTGGTCTGCCCAGAGCCCCCAGACTTCCAGCAGCATTCCCACAGCTGGATTGGTTTCATTCCCATCTGTCTGCATCCAGTTGGGTTCCTTGGGGTGGTGCTTTGTTCAAAATGTGCTGAGCTCCATCCAGTTGGATTCCTCGGTGTGATACTTTGCTCCAAAATGCGTTGAGCTTCATCCAGTTGGGTTCCTTGGGGTGATGCTGGCGTGGAGCTGGGTGGTTGTGAGTGCTGGAGGTGAAGGTCAGTGTTAGGGTGTCACTGGTACTGGCAGCACAGCAGTGTGACAGTCCCCTCAATAGCAAAAAATGGGTGGAAAATCACCTAGGCCAAGCAGGGCTCAGCAGTGCTCCAGCAGAAGAGTCACCATGACATCCTGGGAAGGCAACCAATGCTCTGCTCTCCTCTCCAGATCATGTTCCAGTCGTATGGGGACAAGCAGGGGCCGCAGCATGGGATGCTCATCAACACCCCCTACGTCACCAAGGACCTGCTTCAGGCCAAGCGGTTCCAGGCGCAGTCCTTGGGCACCACCTACGCGTACGACTTCCCGGAGATGATCAGGCAGGTGAGCCTGGCTGAGCAAAAAGAGGCTTCAAATTACTGTGTTTGCTCTTCATCCCCACCCTCCCCAAATATTCCCACCTGAGGAAAAGGTCCCTCTCCTCGAGCTGTCAAATGAGAAAACAAAAAGAGCCCGAGCTCCAACATTTTTGGTTATGTGAAACATTTCTAAACCAATTCCTAGCTCTTGGAATTCCTGCAACTAGATGGTCTTTAAGGTCTCTTCCAAGCCAAACCACTCCAAGCCATGTGCTGTGTCTCCACAGGCTCTCTTCAAGCTGTGGGGCTCCTCGAACCCATACCCCAAGGACATCCTGACCTACACTGAGCTGGTCCTGGACTCGCAGGGGCACCTCGTGCAGATGAACAGGGTCCCTGGAGGGAACGAGGTAGCAGGGGATGATTTGGGAACTGGGTAGGGGAAGCAGGTGGGAATGGCTGGTGGCTCTATCTGGCTGTGTTTAAAGCTCGGGAGATGCTCCTCATCCATTTTGTCTGTTGGTAAATGCCACCTGCAGCTCAGCCCCTGTGGCTCTTGGATGTGGTACTCAGTGCTCTGGTCTAGTTGACAGGGTGGTGATCGGTCAAGGGTTAGGCTTAATGATCTAGGAGGTCTTTTCCAACCTAGTTAATTCTGTGATTCTGTAAACGGTTCTGGGATTCTCTGGAGGGTTCTGCCCTGTAACCTTGTGCTGTTTCGGGGCAGGTGGGGATGGTTGCTTTCAAAATGAAGCTGAAGACCCCCGAGTACCCCAAAGGCCGGGACATTGTGCTCATCTGCAACGACATCACACACAAGATCGGCTCCTTTGGGCCTGAGGAGGACCTGGTGTTCCTGAGGGCTTCGGAGCTGGCGCGGGCCGAGGGCATCCCCCGCATCTACATCGCCGCCAACAGCGGCGCCCGCATCGGCTTCGCTGACGAGATCAAGCACATGTTCCAGGTGGCCTGGGTGGACCCAGCCGAGCCCTACAAGGTGTGTGGGCACCTCTCCTCCTGCAGCACAGGGAACAACAGAGGGTTTAGCTGGGGAAGGAATGAGACAGCAAAACTGGGATGTCAGACCGTGGGATCAGAGCAGGGGGCGAGGGCACACCTGCACCCAGCACCATGGGGGTGGTTCCTTTGGCTTCTCCCAGGTGGTGGTGGTGAAGGTGCTGGCATGGCTTCTCTGGGTCCCTGAGCTGCTGCACAGCATGGTTTGGGATAGGTTTGGAAAGGGCCATGTCCCACATGAGCATGTGTTGGCGGGGGGGCTCCACAACTCATCCTCCTCCTCTTTCCTTGCAGGGCTTCAGGTACCTGTACCTGACTCCCCAGGACTACACGAGGATCAGCACCATGAACTCGGTGCGCTGTGAACATGTGGAGGAAGGCGGCGAGTCCAGGTGAGTCCCATATCCCGTGAGACACACGGAGCCACCCCAAGCTCTGCCCTACACCCCACCAGGATGCAGCTCCCACCTCCTGGCTCAGCATCCTGCCAGGCACATCGTGCAGGTGAGTGCTTCCCACACCACGGCTCTGATTTCCCTGCAGGTATGTCCTCCTGGACATCATTGGGAAGGACAATGGATTTGGGGTAGAAAACCTGAGAGCTGCTGGTACCATCGCTGGGGAGTCCTCCCGTGCCTATGATGAAATAGTGACCATCAGCATGGTACAGCTGGGGCCCTTCCCCTCTCTGCTCCTCCCCTCTCTCCTGCTGGCTCTTAAGGTCGCCCTGGGAGGGGTAACAGGATGCAACACAGAGGCTGAGCCCTTCAGAGCATCCTTCTTCAGGTGTTTGTGGTCTGTGCTGCAGCCCCAGTGACCCCCGTGTCCCTGTGTGTGTGCCCAGGTCACCTGTCGTGCCATCGGCATCGGTGCCTACCTGGTGAGGCTGGGCCAGCGCGTCATCCAGGTGGAGAATTCCCACATCATCCTCACGGGTGTCACGGCTCTCAACAAGGTACCAAGCTCTGGCTGCGTGCCCTCCATGGCCCTGTGTCCTTCCCACCACTATCCATGTGGGCTCCCTGTCTGTCCCATGGGAAGAGGTGGCAGCTCCCCTGTGTATCATCACCTCATGGGACCTCTCTGGGGGAGCTGCAGCTGTGCTGGTCTCACTGAGTGGGGAGAGAATGACCCCACACAGCTTTTTGGTGTTGCTTTGGGGGCCAGGGAATTGCTCCTGGGGCAGGGTGGGATGGCAGAGGTGCCTTGGGACGGCTGGGCTCCAGCCCCAGGGGCAGGACCCATCTCTGGGCAGAATCCCACTGGTTTGAGCTTAACTGAAACCTGGTGCGCTAAAGCAGGATCCCTTCACTTCACCATCAGCCTGGACAGAAGTGGCAATTCAGCCTCAGCCCAGAGGGAATGTGCCTGTGCAGAGGTTTGGGCTGACAAACAGAGCAAGGGAGCAGCTGCTGTGCTGCAGCACAGCCCCCATGTGCTTCCCTTGGGAACTCTGTCTAGGTGCTGGGACGGGAGGTTTACACATCCAACAACCAGCTGGGAGGAGTGCAGATCATGCACAACAACGGCGTTTCCCACGTCACCGTCCCGGATGACTTTGAGGGGGTCTGCACCATCCTGCAGTGGCTCTCGTACATACCCAAGGTAGGAGGGTGCTGCAGGGTGGAGGTGGGGTGTGCCACCCATACCTGGCTAGTGACCTGCCCTCGGGGTCTCCCCTGCAGGATAACCAGAGCCCAGTGCCTGTCAGTGCCATTAGTGACCCTGTTGAAAGAGAAATTGGTTTTGTCCCTTCCAAAGTCCCCTATGACCCCAGGTGGATGCTGGCAGGGAGACCCCATCCAAGTAAGTGAGGACAACCCAAGGCCTCTGCAGCGCTGCTCCCAAATGCATCTTGTAGGTGCAGAAGGTGCTCTTGGCTGTGGGTTGGTGCTCAGGAGCCCTTCAGTGCTCACCCTTGCACCATTCCATGTTCTCCTGTGCTCTGCAGCTCTCAAGGGGACCTGGCAGAGCGGCTTCTTCGACCAGGGCAGCTTCATGGAGATCATGAAGCCGTGGGCTCAGACCGTTGTGGTTGGCAGAGCGAGGTACTGCCGGGAGCAAGGGATGGAGCTGGGATCCTGCACGTGTGGCCACTCACCTTTGAGCTGTGGCCGTGGCACTGCTTTTGGGATGGTGGAGGGGAACTGGCCTTACTGAGCCCACCCTGCCCTGCTGCAGGCTGGGAGGTCTCCCTGTGGGCGTCATCGCTGTTGAGACCCGCACCGTGGAGGTGACGATACCTGCCGACCCCGCCAACCTGGACTCAGAGGCAAAGGTGAGTGGGGAGACCTTAGTGAGGCCAGGTGGCATCTAAGAGGAGGCTGGAGGGGAGGGAAGGGGAACAGCTCAGTGTGATCCTTTGGCATGTCGTGATTTTCCTTAATTCTGGTGAAATCGAGGGTGCTGGGGCAGTTTGTTTCCTTCCAGCTGTTTCACGCGGCGTGCCAGGAAGAACTGGCACGGTCTCAGCTGCTCACTGTCTTTTCCAGATAATCCAGCAGGCTGGGCAGGTCTGGTTCCCAGACTCTGCTTTCAAAACAGCCCAGGCCATTCGGGACTTCAACCGGGAACACCTCCCGCTGATGGTCTTTGCCAACTGGAGAGGCTTCTCCAGCGGCATGAAAGGTACCCATGCTTGGGATGCCCAGATTCCCATGGTGTGACAAACCTCTGGCACCCCTGCCACCCTGCAGGGTCCTGGGATGGCCCAGCCTACCGAGGTCTGCACCACTCTGGGATGTGGGGATGGGCTGGGGAGCTCATGGGGCATTGCAGGGCACAGGTCCCATGGGTTGGTGGCTTCCTGCTGGTTGATTTTGGGGTGGTTTGTCTCCAGTGGAGAAGGTGGCTTTGGGCAGCTGGGAGGAGGCTGGGGCAGCGGCAGTTGGGACACCCAGCCCCTGAGTCCTTCTGGCTTTCAGACATGTACGACCAGATGCTGAAGTTCGGCGCCTTCATCGTGGACAGCCTGCGGGACTTCAAGCAGCCTGTGCTGGTGTACATCCCCCCGCACGCCGAGCTGCGCGGCGGCTCCTGGGTGGTCATCGACCCCACCATCAACCCCCTGCACGTGGAGCTCTACGCCGACAAGGAGAGCAGGTCAGCATCCACAACACCTATGTGTCATCCAGAACACTTGTGTGTCATCAAACCACCGGTGTGTCACCCACAGCCTGTGTGGCAGCTGCCTGGACGTCTTGTCCTAGGATTTATTCTCCCACTCAGCCCAGTCCTTGCTTTACCAAACTTCCCTTCCAGGGGAGGCATTTTGGAGCCGGGAGGAACGGTGGAGATCAAGTTCAGAAAGAAGGATTTGGTGAAGACCATGAGAAGGATCGATACAGTTTATGCCAAGCTGGTGGAGCAGCTGGGTAAGGGAAGGGAGTTTTGGGTTGTGGACATTGGTGGTGTAAGTTAAACATGAGGCTCAAGCACTTTGGTGGCAACCACCAGGAGTCTTTTGGTGTCCCTCTGGAAAAATTCTTTGTGTCGTTTCTGCTGGTGGAGCCGAGAGGATATGGTGGTGCTTTAGAGCACCTGTATCTCCTGGGGGCTCTGTCAATGGGTTAAATGGGACTGGGGTCTTCTCCCATGCTTTGAGATGAAGGATGGCCATGGCCACGTTGAATTGGTTCCTGATGCACTGGGAGCTCCTTGCCCCCGTGTTACAACACGGTCCCACAAAGTCCTTGCAAATGCCACCTCCCCTCTCACGTGGCCGGCACCGAGCACCGTGTGACCTCTTGGTGGCCTGTGTGGCTCTGGTGTCATCATGCCAAGGAAAGAGCCGTGGCACTGGGCGTGGTGGCTGATGTGGGAGCACAGAGGGGACCCCGTAGTGGCATCACCGGGGGGGACTGCTCAGCCCGCTGCGTCCCGCAGGGACCCCCGAGCTGTCGGAGGCGCAGCGCAAGGAGCTGGAGAAGCAGCTGAAGGCGCGGGAGGAGCTGCTGCTGCCCGTGTACCACCAGGTGGCCGTGCGCTTCGCCGACCTGCACGACACCCCGGGCCGCATGCAGGAGAAAGGGGTCATCACGGTGAGCCGGGCACAGGGGAGGGCTCTGAGGTGACAGACAAAGGTGGGGGGAAAATCCCCTTCCTGTGACATCCCTGCCCCGGGGCTGCTCTCTGCCCTCCGTCCCACCGGAGCTGGGAGCGAGCGGCCGCCGGCAAACCCGGGCTGGGCTCCGCTTTCCGCAGGACATCCTGGAGTGGAAGAGCGCCCGCTCCTTCCTCTACTGGCGGCTGCGGCGGCTGCTGCTGGAGGAGATGGTGAAGGGGGAGGTGCTGAAGGCCAACAGCGAGCTCAGCCACATCCACATCCAGTCCATGCTGCGGCGCTGGTTCATGGAGACGGAAGGAGCTGAAAAGGTACCCCCAGCCCCGGCTTCCTGAGGCACCTGCACAGCCAGGGCATCCCCCTCGCTCCCCCATCATTCAGAGGTTTCAGTGATGCCTCCCTGAGGGTTTGAATGTGTGAGGATGGGCGGTGAAGCGGCCCTGGGCTGGGGCTGGCTCTTCAAATCAGATGACCTCACTTGGTGCTGGTGCTCAGCGATGGCACGGTGGTCCCCAAATAAACATTTACTACCATGACAGGGCTTCTCAGGGCAAAAGTGGGGTTTTTAGCATTTGAGCTGCTCTCCAGTGACACACACGTTGCTGTGCCTGCCTCAGGAAATAGGACCTGCAAAAGAACCTTTTTGCATTTTAAAAACGTAGGGGAGTGTGCCGTGCCATAGGTGCAGGACTGGGAAGAAAAATCCCATTTCCTGGATTTGAGGCTCCAGGAGGAAGGGGGAGCTTGGGCTGTGCAGGCATCAGCACCCCCTGCCCACGGTGCCGCTTTCCCCAGGGCTACCTCTGGGACAACAACCAGGTGGTGGTGGAGTGGCTGGAGAAGCACATGCAGGAGGAGGACAGCACCCAGTCGGCCATCAGGGAGAACATCAAATACCTGAAGCGGGACTACATCCTCAAGCACATCCGGAGGTGAGTGAGCCTGTGGGAGCTGGGATGAGAACTGGGATGCTGATCCCCGGCGTGGGGACAGCAGGTGGTGGACACCAGGCAGTTCTCACTTTGGCCTCTCAGGAAATTGCCCTGTGCCTTGCAGCTTGCTCCAGGCCAACCCCGAGCTGACCATGGACTGCATTGTGCAGATGGCTCAGCACATCAGCGGGCCACAGAAAGCCCAGGTCGCCCATCTCCTGTCCAGGGTGGACACTGATGACCCCTCCTGAGCTGGGCAATCGCCACGGGGTAGGAGAAGCACCAGGACACGACCAGACCTCACCTGCCCACCTGGTTCCTCAGCCCTTGAACTGAAGCCTTGGACTCTTGCTCATGTGCCTAAACAACGGACGCCAGCGCTTGTATTTTAAGCCATGGAGATGGTCTTGCCATCCATGCAGAGTCCCCTCTGGCACTGGGGGTGCTGCCAGAGGGGCAGCTTGGCAGAAGATGAACTTGTCCCGAGCCAAGCGTGGAATCTGGACCCGGGGCAGAACTTGGTTTTAAAAAGAATCTAAAATATTTTCCTGTTTCAGTTGCCAGCCCTGGCCTTGGTCTTTCGAACAAGCACCAGGTCAGACACGTCTCACCAGACTGGGCAGAGCTGGAGGCACAGACCCCCTGGCCAGTGCCGGTGTCCGGCCAGCCGGGTTCAAGCTGACCAGGAACCAAGACCAGGGAATGAGAAGCAGCCTCCAAGTGATGTTTTCTAAACTGTGAGGCGCAATTTCTGTCGTCCTTCCCCTTGCTGGGGGGCAAAGTGTAGATGTGACCATGCAGCTGATGGCCCGGGAAAGACCTAAGTGAGCTCATCTGGGAGCTGCTCCCATGGGAATGTCCAAGGATCCACCAAGGTTTGACTGACCTGACTGCTCCTCTCGTCCATCTCGTGTCTTTTCTGGCTCCTGCAGAGCGTGGAGAGGAGGGAGGATGGCTCCAGGTGCTCCTGCCCCAGTGACCTTGCTCCTCCTTGGAAGCAGTGGAGCCAGGGAGAGCTGTCACCTGCTCAGACCTGTACCCTGCTGCTCAGGTAGCCTTTAACCATCTTGCTCATGGAGGGGAAATTTGAAGTTTTCCAGTGCCTCTGGCTGTGTCATTTCCCAGCACAGATTTACCTTGGGCTCAAAAGGAGGAGGTGGGATGGCCATGGAAGGTGGGACACCTGGCTCGAGTGCAGTGCTGGTATTGCCATGGGGGTGTTGGACACCTCCTGGGACTGGGCTGGGGGTCCCACAGGGTCTGTGGGAGGTCTCCCTGTCCTGGGGATGGGAAGGGTCTTGGGAGTCGCTTACTGGCTGGAAGGTGTTGCTGCTGACAGGCAATAAAGTGAGCTCAGCTCCCAGGGAACTCCCTGACCTCTGTGTCTTCTGTCATTGTCCTGATCAGGGCCTGGTGCTTCTGGCACTGGGCAGCCCCTTCCCTATGGCACAGGACCTGTTTGGGGTGGGGCAGCTCCGAGCATCCCTCCTGCCAGCCCCTGTCCCCACTCCAGAGCTTTTTCAGGCATTTCAGAGGGTTTCAGGAACAGGGTGACACCATGGAGGAAGAACTTTTGGAGTAAATACCTGTAAACTTTTACTCTCCTGGAGGATTTGAGCCAAGGATCCACCTCCAACTTGACCATAGGGTCTGTAAAGGGAATGAAGCCTGGGAAAGGCCAGCATGACACCAGAGGAGGTCCCACAGTGACAGCAGGGCAGGCACCGCACAGCACATCCAGAATGCCCCAGGCGTAGTGCTAAGAAATATTTATTTAAAAAAAGCAAAGACATCGCAGGTGACACCGGTCACAGCAAAGGATGATTCATCACATCTGTCCTTGGACAATAAATTATGACGTAGGAGCATCGTGGTGCCCTTTGGAAGAGGTTGCCATGGAGGGATGCGCTGGGAGGATACAGGCACAGATGTTTCCAAGCCCCTGATCTTCATCTTTTCAAGCAAGGAAAGGGCCCTTTAGGGGCCACTCCAGCATCCTGCACCCTCCAGCTTTAATCTGTGGATGGGTGTGGAAGGAAAAGCCTGGGAGCACCTGGATACGGCACCGAGAAAGTCTCTGAATGCACAGGAACAGACAAAACCCGAGATATAAATATCACTTTTTGCTCACAGAGGTATAAGTAGACTAAATGCTAAATTCCAACGTATTTCAGATGTTTCATCACATTATTTGCAGTGTATGTTACCAAGTACAAAGCAGGGTTTGAAATTTTTTTTTTAAAAAGCTACATTAGAATCAGGGTTTTTTTAAGTTAATTAGCAAAGAGTATTATGAAAGGTACAGTGGCAATATTTGGTCTCTGAATTTTTAAAAAAGCATGAGTTTCACAGTATCAAAAGTGCTTGTTAAAGAAATGTATGTAAAAACTGTGATAAGGTGGTTGTGGTTCTGATGAGGAATAATTTAGTGGCTGTAGAACAGGTTACTGCAGCATTACACAAATTGAACAGTGCTCAGTTCACATAATTTCTTTCCATAACAATAAATATAAATAAAATTTACAAATAGTAATACTGCCTAGCACAAGAATAGACAGAAGCACAATACACAAGACTATAAACAAATCTATTTTTTTAAAAAAAATCCTAAAAATAGGTGTAATTCCTAAAATCCTCTAGCCAGTGATCAGTTTAATAGCTCAGTAGTACCACTTCCTTCAGGGGTGAGGACTTTTACAAATCTAGATACAACAGTGGTCTGCTAGGGAGGCGAGTTTTCCTTTTTAGTGGTTTTGCTCCTTTTTTTCCTACCTCCTAACAATAAATTAACAACAGTTACATCAGAAAAGTGTTAGTGGTGCAAATGTCTCCAGGAACTGTGGGAGGTCTTTGTCCAATTTGGCAAATTAAGAAAAAAAACGACGCACCAGGGGCACAATCGACCGACTTGGGGCTGGCCAGCCCCTTGGCTCGTGGTGGCTTCTGTGACAGTGGTGACACAGCAGCTCCACCACGGTGTAGAATAAATTTATTTCCCTTAACTGGGTGATTTTTTAGCTCGGTTACATTCCAGTGGAAGTTCCTGCTGCCTTCCAGGTCCTTCTGGAGAGCTCCCCAGTCCCACAACACAAATGTCCTTGCCCTTGCCATGGGGGAAGAGTGGTTCTACCAGTCCCAGCTCGATTTATTTTGGCCTCACACGCTGGAAGCAGCCAACGCATCCCAAAGCAGGACGAGCTCTTGTAGCTTCCCGGTCGGATTTTTAACCATGGGGAAGAACCGTCCCTCGGGATCCGTGGAACGGTGCCAAGCTCAGAGCAGAGGGATGGGTTTGTTGCCTTGGGGGTTCATGTACTGAGCAGCTGCCACATTGTCCAGGGTGGTGTAGGTGGTGTAAAGGCCAGTGACCTGCAGGTCGGAGAAGGAGCGGTCGCTGCCGCTGGACGCGGGCGTGAGGCTGGGCGTGCCCAGCTCGCAGTCGGAGAGATGCAGGGGGGAGTTGCTGAAGGCACCCAGGGTGTCCAGGCTGAAGCTGTCGTCTTTCATCTCCTCCCAAATGTTCCCTGGAAAAGATGGAATCCTGCTCACAGCAGCACATCCCCCCAGCCCCTGGCACTGGGTAGGGTCAAGCTGGGACTAAAGGGCTTCACCCAAAGGGTGGGACCACTGTGGCGCAAGGGCAGCAAGTGTGTCTGATCCCCCAAATCCTGTGATTCCAGACCTTTCTAGGCAGTGTGTCTGACCCCCCCAAATCCTGTGATTCCAGACCTTTCTAGGCAGTGTGTCTGATCCCCCAAATCCTGTGATTCCAGACCTTTCTGGGCAGCAAATGTGTCTGATCCCCCAAATCCTGTGATTCCAGACCTTTCTGGGCAGTGTGTCTGACCCCCAAATCCTGTGATTCCAGACCTTTCTGGGCAGCACCTCTCTACCTGTGCTCACCATACACCCAGGATCACATCAGGCATCACCACAAACCAGAGAAGTTCTCCTTGCACAGAAGGAGAAACCCAAGGCAGGAGCAGAGCTCTGTTTTCCCAGGGGCAGAGATGTGGTGTCCCAAATCCAGCTGGTTGGACACCCCTGCTTCCACCCCCTGCAGTGCCTGCACTGGAGCCAGGAAGGTGCTTTGCTGTCCCACCTGGCACAGGGACAAAACCCACCCAGAAACCAGCACCAGTCCTTAGCTCAGCCCCATCCCAAAACACCCCACCGAGCATCCTCGTTGGATATTCAGCGATAACACAACCGCAAAGCCCAGCTCCGTCCTCTCCCGGCGCCTTCCCCCCGTACCTTGCAGCGCGAAATCCATGATGCTCGGATCCAGAGCATCCACCTCCGTGCTCATGTCCACCGCCACGTTCGGGAAGTCCGGGGCGCGTCCCATGGGGTGGTGGGGCAGGGGGCTGTGGCTCATGTCGGGCAGGGTGTGCAGAGGAGGCGTTTGTGCAGGTGCTGGGGAGTTGGGGGCGAGGCGAGCCTGGGTCTGGAGCTGGTGGTGCAGGGGCAGGGACTGCAGGGACAGGGTCATGATGGGCTGGGGCTGGAGCTGGGACACGGAGATCCGGCCCAGAGGGGGCCCCTCGGGCTCTGCCTGTTTGCTGGGCCGCCTGCAGCTCTCGGGTCTGTCCGTGATCAGCTTGTCCAGCTCCTCTGCCCATTCCAAGGAGGAAAAGAGGTGCTTTAACCCCATTTGATCAAGCAGGGACTGCCCAAAGCACAACCGCACACCTGTGCCGTGAACTGACTGTCACCGTGTGAGACCCAGCACAGGCTGTGACCGTGCAGGGAGCAAAGAAATGCCACCCAATTCCATTCCTTCCCCAAATCCACGAAATGCCACCCAATTCCATTCCTTCCCCAAATCCACGAAATGCCACCCAATTCCATTCCTTCCCCAAATCCACTTCCATGGTTATCCCTGAGCTAAAGAAATGATCGTGAAACTGCAGATCAGTCCAGCCACCCCTGCTGGCAGCTGACCCCCAGCTGCAGAACTCTGTGCTCAGAGGAACACTCAGAATTCTGCTTATCTGCCAAATAAGTACAAAAAACTCCTGACTCTTTCAGTTTCCCTTCTGCTTTTCAACAAATAATATGTAATTTATCACTGACTGCACGTTACTGATTTTGTAGCAAAAAAAAAAACTCCAGCTGATTTTGTCAATATCGAGCTCCTGAAAGCTTCCAAAATATGTTTCTTTAGAAATAAGAAATTTTATAAATACGAAATCTTATAAACAAGAGGAAAAATTATAAATAAATAAAAAAATTTAAATAAATAATCTAAATATCTAAATAAATTTAAAAATCTAAATAATATAATATATTAACAATAACATAATATTAATATATTATTAATATATTAATAATGATATCTAATAATTAGATACCTTATAATTTATCTAATTATAGATAAATCTATAATCTATAGATTAATATCTATAATAAATAAATAATATGTAAATAAATAAAATATCTAAATAAATAAAAATCTAAATAAATATGATAAAGACACATTTAGAATAATATATACCATAAATAATAATAATTTCTGTTTTATAAATAAGAAAATGTTTTAGGAAAGGGAGAATTTTGCAGAAGAACAGGCAAGAAACAGCATTTAAATGAAAAATCTATGAAAAGTGCATTAAAATGTGACTCGATATTAAAATATTCCTACAAAACAGTAACCGCGGAGGCAGCGGAGCCTCGCAGGGAGATTTTCAGAGGGTCCAGCATGGTGCAAGGAAAGGACACCAGCAACACCTGCCAGGTTAATGATGTTATTTGCTTTTTCCTCGCCAGTTTTGGTTCTGATAATCCAATGTTTCTTGATAAGGAGGGACTCTCTTTGTCCCCGGGAAGCTGCTTGATTTCTGGTCTGATTTCCAGCAAGGTCAGAAATAACTCAGAGAGCTTGAAGACGGGGAGAGGGGTGGGATGATGGTTTGGGACTGGGTGTGTGCTGTGCCTTCAGGGAGGAGTCCCACACCAAAAGCTCTGGGAACCGCTGGGTAAAGCAGGACAGGAGCTGGGGCAGGAACAATTTGAAAGGGGCAGCCGGCTGTGAGTGTGGCAACCAGAAAATAGTGGGGGAAGAGCACCTGGAAGGCAGGCAAATGGGAGGGGAAGGGCATAAAGGGAAGGAGCAGAGCAGCTGGAATGAGGAGCTAAAGGGGACGGGGGTGTGGGATCCCAGCCCTACCTGGGTTAGCCATGCTCCTGTGGATAGCAGCCAAATCCTTCCTCTTCCACTTCTGCATCTCCTCCTCCATCTTGTCGATCTTGGCGGGGTTGAGGGCCCACAGGCAGCCCTTGCGGGAGGTCCCGCTCAGTTTGTTCTCCACCTTCTCGAAGCACTTGTTCAGGGACAGGTTGTGGCGCACGGAATTCTTCCACCCGTCGGGGGCCGTCTGCGAGGAGCAGGAAGGGGTTAATGGAAGGAAGGAGAGGGGGAAAGTGGCTGGAATGTGGCACTTTTCCAGGCCGGGGATGCTCAGGTACCTTGAAGTAGGGGAAGTGCTCCTTCATGAAGCTGTAGATCTCGCTCACGGGCAGGCTCCCGGTCTTGCTGTTCTTCAGCGCCATCGCGATCAAACAGCTGCGGGCAGGGAAAGGCGGGAACGGCTTGGACTCATGGCATGGCTTAGGTGGGAAGGGACCTTAAAGCTCATCCAGTTCCACCCCCTGCCACCTTCCACTAGCCCAGGTTGCTCCAAGTCACATCCAACCTGGCCTTGGGCACTTCCACAGCTTTTCTAGGCAGCCTGTGCCAGGGCCTCACCACCTTCCTAGGGAAGAATTCCTTCCCAATATCCCACCTAACCCTGCCCTCTGGCAGTGGGAAGTTGTTCCCCTTGTCCTGTCACTCCACACCTTCCTTGGTCTAGCAGCCTTGGACCTCTTCAGACACAAACACCTGGGATCCTGGGATTTCTGTTCCCAAGGGCTCAGAAGTCGCAGAATCACGAGATAAGCTGAGTTTGGCGGGACCCACAAGGATCATCGAGTCCAGCTCCTGGCCCTGCACAGCACCATCCCCAAGAGTCACACCACATTCCCAAAAGGATTGTCCCAACCCTTCTGGAACTCTGCCAGGCCTGGTGCTGTGACCACTTCCCTGTGATCCTCAGATTTTACTCCTCTGTGCGGTTACTCCCCCACTGTGCTGCTGTCCAGGAATTAATTTGCTTGTTCACTCCTGCCACCCCTCAGAGGCAGCTTCCACAGAACTCCTGCATGAATGATGGGATTTTTGTTCCCTTCCAAAGCACTCAGACACCCCTGCAGTGTCCCAGCCATCCCAGGACAGGCTGTAGGCAATGTGCCTCCTGCTCCCCACTCACCTGTAGGAATAGATGGGCTTGGGATAATGCTTTGGATGCAGCTCCTGGGCAGAGTGGGGAGCCAGGCGTGGCTGGGAATAGTGTGGCTGTGTCCCATAGGAGGTGTTGTAGATCGCTGCTGGGTTGCACTGCGTGCAGAGGGAAAAGAAGGGAGATGTTGGATGTGAAACGTCCGTGGCTGCGTAGAGGTTCAGGGATATTTCGGTTTTCTTTTAAAAGACGTCTAGATCTGATCTTGGCAAGACAGACAACAAGCACATACCAGTACCTGCTGGGGGTTCTGGGCCAGGGCAAACACCTGCTGGGAGTGAGGAGGAGGAGGAGGAGGAGGAGGGAAGAGCTGTTGCTGTGTTTGCAAACCAGGGGACAGCTGCCCAGCCACGGCGTATGGGCTCATCTGCCGAGAGAAACACAACAGGCGTGGAGTTACCAACCCCTTGCTCAGGGAGCTGGGGCAATAACGAGCGGTGGAGGGCTCCTCTTACGTTTGCTCCGTGTGTTGAGATGGAATTGAGGCCCAGGATTCCCTGTGGGAGGCTGGCCTGGACGTGGATCATCGCTCCGGGTGTCGAGTGCATCGTGCTGCCCATGGGACCTGGCGTGGAGAGAGGGAAGGCAGGGAATGCTCCCGTGGAAGCACAGCTCAGGAAAAGGGGCTGGCACTGGGGGTTAATGGATGCAGCTGGACACGGGGAAGCTCTGGAGTGGAGAATCCCACCTCCCTGAGGAGCCAGGGCATTTCACAGCTTGCCTGGCTGCCATCAGCTGCTCCCAAAACTCGTTAGGCGGGGAGTGAAAGGTGGCAGCTGTTTAACAGCCCAGGGTGGTGACACAGGCACCGGGTCTTACAAAAGAGGAACAGCACATGCAGCATTAGCCGTGCTCCTGGAGGATTTGTGCTCTCAGGCAGGCGGGGTGGCACGCTGAGCTCTCTCCCTGCGGAATGCCACAGGGAATGATGTGTGTTTACCTAAAGGATGTTCACAAAGGGAAAGAAAGGAGCTCGACCAACACACGCTGTTGCATGAAGCAAAGAGGTGTGAGGTAAAGGAGGTGCTCTTCGTTTCATCCATGTTGAAACAAAGCAGAAAGATTAATTACCTAATTCCCTAATTTCAGAGCTGTTGAAAACCTCTGAAACCCAGGACTTAAATACCAGCAAGGCACCAGCAGCTGCACTGAGCAGAAATTCCTGTGGGATCCGAGGGTTGCCAGTGCTGGGGCTCTGTCCCTCTTGGAATGAAGGCAAGGCACCAGCAGAGCCCTTTTGAGAAGCCAGCAGGCTGCAGGTCTTTGGATAGGGAGCAAAATGCAAAGCACTCCAAAGGAACCCACTGACAGGCAAAGGCAGCCTGAGGGGGGAGTGCAGGTTGTGCTGTTTAGGAGCAGTTATTCCCATTTCCCATCCCAACAGTACCTGTCTGCTGGAGCATGGCATTCTGGGCCCCCAGGCTGAAATCCATCCTCCCACTGGCCATCTGCTGGAGCCGAGGCACATCCACGGATGTCAGCCAGGACAGGGACTGCAAATCCCCAGGGAGCTCATCCTCGCTCAGCTGGGACGGATCTGAAGCCAGGAGCCTGCAGGGCAGCAGGGAGGGTTAACAGGGAGCAGGGATGGTGCTGCATTATCCCTGGAAAGAGATGGCTGGGATGCCAAAGCTCCCAGGCTGGAATTCTGCTGCCAAATCCAGCCGTGCCCTGCTGGTTTCACAGCTGGTTACTGCCACCCTTTGCCTGGTCTCGTGTTCCTTTGTGCAGTCTGAAACATTTTGGTTAAGAGAACGTCTTGTGGAGCATTTGTAGAGGAAGAAGGCCCAGGGACCCAGCAGAGAAACCGCCTGGAAATGAACCCAAACCGATTCCTTATTTTCACATCTGTCAGAGATTCTCCCCTGTTTGGCTTTGACGGAGGAGAAACCTGTCAGGACCTCGAACCTGATCATTCTGTATTAACCCTGAAATCCAGAGCCTTGGAAGGAGCTCTGTGCCCATCTCCTGGGGAATGTGTGTGCTGCTGCTGGAACACCTGGAAAAGCTTTTCCCAGCCACTGGATCCTGTCAGTGCTGACAGATCAGCAGCTGCTCAAAGAGAACTTCACGGACTGAACTGCTCATCTGTTTCATTTAGATACGTGAAGTTATTGATACTTAAAACCCCAATTTTTAGGCAGTTTTTGACAGAGCAAAGGATCAGAATGAAAGGTTTGGCACTGGAGGCAATGTATCTGCCAGGCTGCCTTTAGCAACAACACCAGGCACACCTGTGACAGGCTGCTTTTGGTTTAAAGCTCTGCTTTTGACACCTTTTACATGCTCCAGATCTCCTGTTTTGCTTTGCTTCTGATAGAGCACGCGGTACAAAACGGGAATATTGGAATATATTTACAGTACTCAAAAATTCCTGTGTGGCCCAAACTCCCCGTTAGACTCAATAAAAGAACTCTCGCAAATGAAAGGCTAAATTAACTAATTTATGTGGAACAATATTCCAGGAGTCACCGGTACCTTGAGGAATAAAGCAGTAATTAGGACGTGTCAGGAAGTTGTCATTAGACACCAAGGGTAAACCTAAAGGGATTCAGATGCAGGAAAACATCTTTATCTCTCAGAAGAACATAATTTAGTTGGATGCAGTTGACTTTGCTTTCAAACCCAAGGCTTTCAAGAGCTCTCAGAGATGTGTTAAAGCGGTGTCTGCCGCTGATGTGTGTTTGCTGCCAACTGATGCTGCTGAAGCCTTAAATAAATCTGGTCTCTTGCTGAAGCATCTTTTATGTTTTACACGACTCTAAATCAGCTTAAAAGAACATGGCAGAACTCCTGTGCCTGCCTGCCCTGGAGCTTTCAGCTCCTCTGTTCAGGAATTCCAGAAACACCTATCAAAGCTCCCCGAACCACTGTCGGGGAGACCTTTAAAGCAGAACGCCATTTGTTTGCAAAAAGATTTTGAAAAGAAGAAAAGGGGGGGGAAAAAATCAACACAGGACCAAGAGCCAAAACCTCAAA
>VXBT01005717.1:149551-207821 GCA_013400235.1 Oriolus oriolus | reverse complement strand
CCCAACGCCCGGTGCCCGGTACCGGTGCTCAGTGCCCGGTACCCGATGCCCGGTACCGGTGCTTGGAGCCCGATGCTCAGCGGTCGGTGCCGGGTGCTCAGTCCCCGATACCCGGTGCTCAGCATCCGGTACTCGGTGCCCGATGCCCAGTATGCGATGCCCGGTGCTCAGTGCTCGATACCCGGTGCTTAGTGCCCGGTACTCGGTGCTCGGTACTCGGTACCCGGTGCTTAGTGCTCGGTACTCGGTGCCCCGTACCCGGTACCCGGTNCCCGTACCCGGTACTCGGTGCCCCGTACCCGGTGCTCAGTGCCCGGTACTCGGTGCCCGATGCTTAGTGCCCGGTACTCGGTGCCCCGTACCCGGTACTCGGTGCCCCGTACCCGGTGCTCAGTGCCCGGTACTCGGTGCCCGATGCCCCGCTGGGCGCTGCGGGAAGCGGAGCAGAAGCAGCGGCCGGAGCCGCCTGTCCCCGCCCGCCGCCGGTGCCGGGATGGCCGCGAGAAGGGGCGCGGGAGCGGCTGGAGCGGGAACGGAGCCGGGACAGCCCCGGGCAGGCAGCGCCCGTTCTGAGCCTCAGCGCTGCGGGAGGTGAGGGATGAGGATGGGAGGGATGAGGGTGGGAGGGTGCTGAGGCCCTGGCACGGGGTGCCCAGAGAAGCTGTGGCTGCCCCATCCTTGGAAGTGCCCAAGGCCAGGTTGGACGGAGCTTGGAGCAACCTGGTAGAAGAAATAGAATCATTCACTCTGAGCACCATAATTCTGCCTCCTCTTTCACCAGAGGCTCTTTAAGCGTGGTTCAGCCAGCGGAGAGTGAACTCTGATGATAATGACACGAATTTGGGACAGTGTTCATTCAAATACCAGAGAGACATGGAGCAAAGAGCTGAGCCAAGGTGAAACCCCACATCAGCCCCAAATCAGAGATCCAGCCCCAGAAAATACTGGCTTGGACTATCCAGGTCTCTTCTTGAGACCAGATTTTTCTTCCTATAAGCCCATCATCGAAACAGGGACCAAGCTTCTTTGTCAGGAAAGTGGCCTTTAAGTAGAGGCAGTTTGAAGTCAGTGGTGACACCGGGTCCTTTGGGCTCTGCAGAGCAAAGCTGAAATGTGGAAATACTCCCAACATCCTTGCACAATGAAAACCCAGAAGATCCATGATAAATGCATTTCCTTGCGCTTGCCAGTTTACCACAGAGTGTGGAGGGGATGAAATGTGAAGGCAGATCTTTTTTTCTGCTCTTAATGAGAATCTGTTCGCTTTGATGAGCGTCAAATCTCTCTCTGTTAATTGCTGTCAATAGAAGTGGAGATTAATCGATACTTCTATAAATCAATGCCTTTATCAGGCACCTCTGGAGAACTGAAATTAGAGGAAAGCTCACGGTACTGGCAGAGCCTAAGGCATGGAGTTTGCACAGTTGCAAGTGTTCCCTTAATTACAGGCTGGATTAATTAACGTTGGGCTGTAACTTATTAAAAGGTCATCTCAGAGTCGTCATACTCTTACCTTGCAACTTAAAAAACACTCCAAAAAATGCTCTCCTGCAGCTGAACATTTGCAGGAGGGGCGAGGATGAAACACAACGATCCTTTCAGCTCTCCTTGGAGCCCGGTGAAGCCGTTGTGCCGGGCTTTTCCCCCGGCTGCTTTCCTTGCAGGAGCACATTCCATGCACAGGCTGCTTTCTCCGGCTTCAGGAGATTTGCAAACCTTGGAAGGGCAGGATTGCACCAGGCGAGGAGCAAAGGGTGGCTCCTGCCCCGTTTGCTCGCTGGGGGAGCTTAACCAGCAACGGGGAGGGATAAAGGGCTCAGCTCTCCAAACACCTGGAGGAGCAGGGGCAAGTTCCAGCAAGGAAAATTCTGGTTAATTGGAGCAAAGAGCGTTTTCACAATGAGGGAAGTCCAACACTGCAGCGGGCACGGGGAGGTGTTGAGTCCCTGCCCTTGGAGGTGCTGGAATTGGACAGGACAGAGCTCTGAGGAATTCATGGAATCACAGAACGGTTTGGGGTTGGAAGAGACCTTAAAGCTCATCTTGTTTCAGCCCCTTCCGTAGCCCAGGGAGCTCCAGCTGTTCTGTGTTCCATCAGGTCAGCTCCGAGCTGGAGCCGCAGGAGAGCTGCAGGTTGATGGTTGGACTTTAAAAAAAATTGGGTTTTTTCCCTTGTTTTTGGTGTTTTCTCACCAGTTCCTGCTAGGCTGGAGAAATGATGCTGTCCATGGGAATGGCAGGGAAAGGAATATTGGGGGTGTGTTGTCTCCTGGTGTCCATCAGCTGCGTTCCTTTCTGTGGTTTAAAACACAAGAACACAAGATATGGACGATTTGTGGTTTCCTTTGCAATCTTATCTCAGTTAAGGAATAGTTCAAATTCACCTGTCACCACTGGAGTTGTTTTTACAGCGAATATTAGCAGAGAAACGTGCATTAGGCAGGTTGGAAGAGCCGATTTCTGTCGATCCGATTTCTGTCTGATTTATTTGGTGGCATGAAAAATCACCTGCAGCCTTTGAATTAACATTGTTCAGCAATTAACTCCTCCCTTTCTTTGGACTAACGACTTCGTAGCAAACGAATAATGCAATACAGCAACAGAGGTGAAACAGGGATTTGTTTTTCAAAGGCATTCACTTTCTTGTGTGTGAATTTCTCCTAAAGTGTCTTTAATTTCTATAGATTTTCTTTTAAACTGTAGGAATTTTTGGATGACAAACCGAATTCATTTTGCTGCCAGCTGAGGTCATCATGAAACAAGTTTGGTTTATTTTCCACGCTCTCCACTGCTTTAGGAGAATTAGGGAAAAAAATCAGGGGAAAAAAAAAAAGGCAAGAGAGAGTTGAGAAAGCCTCAAAAGCAGAGATTTATGGGAAGTCTGTGAAGATTTTGGTGACCTCTGTGTGGTCAGGCTGGAAAACCAAAATATTTCCCCCACCTCAGGCAGTTTGGACTGGGACCTGTGGTTTTTGTGGTGAACCCAGAACGGCTGAAGAGCAGCTTCGTGTTTATTCGTCATCGTTTTCTGTGAAAGGGCATCGGTGTGGCCTGACCCTGGCTCTTCCTACTCCTCACTTGGCTTTTTTTTTTCTGGTTATGCTTTTCATCCCTCTCCTCCTGAGTATCTAAAACATGTGGGGGAAATACTGATGTGAATTCAGCTCTAAAAGCTTTTAGTGCTTCCTAGGGAGGAAAAATTTCCTTGCACACTTCCAGCCAGCTTTGTTTTATGGGAAAGATTGGATTCTGGAGCTCCTCTTTTATTTTAATTTTTTTCATTTTAATTTATCCCTCCAGTCCCCTTCCTGCAGAAGTGAAATATTCTGTTCACATTTTAAATTGCAGCTTCATCACTCGGATTCTCAGTCCTGGATGGAGATGGGATTTTTTTTCCACTTCATCCCCTTTCCAGTGCCCCAGATTTGGGGTTGTACCCTCACCCCCAGAAATGAAAAGCAGCTATTCCCATTACCCACAGGCTCTTTTCCCAGGATGAGTGCATTCATATGGGAATGAAAAAGTGCAAATGGATTCTGTCCAAGCCCCTGCAAACACAGGAAACCCTACAAGCTCCCTCCTTTTATCCCCCTGCAAAAGCACCGACCGTTTGTTTTATTTGGGGATACTGTATCCTAACAAATTATCCTTAAAAATCATTTAGTGTGAAATTGCAGATTAATCCCACCGGGATGGGGGTTTAGCCCTCGTCTGGCCACTCGGGAGCACACAGATGGTGGCTGGGAGTGTGACAAAAGGCACAATCCCTGATTACATGCATGGATGTAACGGACAGAAAGCTTTTCCTCATGGCCAAGGTGAGGAAAACACCGGAGGTCCCAGAGCCTGGCTCCTGCCAGGAGAGCTGTCCTGGAAAATCTGCTCTGGAAAAGTCTTGCAATGCCTCACAAACAAAGGGAAACCTGCTCTGACTCCCTTTAAAATCCCATTTTTACTTCCTAAGGCCATTACTACTTTTCTTACTCTTTTTTTTCCTTCTTGTTTTGTTTTATTCCATCTTTAGGCAGCAAACACCAACAAATGAGGATTCCTTTTGGAGCCTGGCAGCTTCTTGTTCCCAAAATTAATTCTCTCTATCCCACAGGGAAAACATTGTCCTGCTCATGAAGTGCTGGAAGCCTGGCCTGGGAGAAATTAATCTTTATCCTTGCGAAATGACGTTGCTGCCCCGCACAGCCCTGAAATTCCAGCTGCCAGCTGAGCTCCTCACTGATTTCAATGTGAAATTGTTCTTACTTAGGAACAAAATCCACCCCGCTGCTTGTTCCTGGTGGGAATTCAGGTGTGTGAGTGCAATGCTCCATCCCTGGAAGTGTCCAAGGCCGGGTTGGCCGGGGCTTGGAGCAACCTGGGATAGTGGAAGGAGTCCCTGCCTGTGGCAGGGGTGGAACAAGAGGAGATTTCAGTCCCTCCCAACCCAAGCCATTCTGGGATTCCATGATTTGCCTGGAAAACTGGGCCTGGGGCTTCTAAATGCCCCTGCAACAGCAATCCTGCAGAGCCAGGACTGTTGGTGCTTTAAGAGCTGGCAGAACCCCAAACCCAACCCACAAAGACACACAAAGCCTGACAATGTGTTTATTATTTAGCCAGTCAAACCTAAGCTTAGCACCATTTTTACCTCTGTGAGTGAACTACAAGAATATTTTGCACTGATTTATATCTAGTCTGGGGCAAAATGAGTTTATAGGGGCTATAATTGTGCAGTGGTTATTCTATACAATAATATGAAGCAATGAAATGAGAACAAAGCCATGTATTATGTCAGCATAGAATTAATACTTTTATTTTGCATTTAGGGGATGAAATAAATACTTCTGAAATTTCTTTTTCCTTAAAACAGAGGGAAATTGATATGCTGTTGGCTGATGGATGTAATTTATAATTAAGTTTGTTGTTGGAAGAGACAACTTCAGCCCCAGAGCACGCAAAATTGTCACTTCTGATCTCTTTATTGCTCTTTTTGTAGCCTGTGGTTTATTTACAGCTGAGGAACCGTGCAGAGAATCCTGTGTAGGTCTCACCTATTCCTTCACCACAGTAATGAGCTTTTCCTTAATTAATACCCCTCGTTGTTTCAGCAAATCCCCACGGATCATGTCGTGCAGATGATGGCGATCGGTGCTTTGTCTGTACCTGTGCTCACATGAAGTTTTTTTGCTTTGTAGGTGAAAAGGAAAGAAGAAAAAAAGATCTTTGGGACTCTATGAGTCCAGCTTTGGGCAAATGCAGAACTTTTTGTTGTAGGAGCAATGAATGCTGAGCGACTACGAAAATAGTTTGGGAAATTGATCCCTGAGGGCTCAGCTGGAGGCACAGCTCATGAAAAACCCAATCAGCTGCTGCTCCCAGAGCTGGAGCACAACGTTCAGAGAGCCCAGCCTGGCCCATTCTGCTTCCCAGTAAGGAAATTCCATTGGCACAGGAGCAGGGATGGTCTGAGGATCCCAGTCTGGCCATGTTTAAATTGATATTTCTTACGCAGAAACGCAGCGATGGCAGAGAATGCCAGAATCTGGTTTGGGACGGGAAATGTTGCGGAACTCAAAACTCCTGATGGCACCAGGGTTATCAACCACCACTGGAGATACCCAAGTAGAACATTCTTCAAGGTTTCTGGGGAAAAGTGTTAACAACACACACACAATTTTTTTTCTTGGCTTCTATTTCTGCAATATTCTCAGTGCATCACAGACACGTTTTATCTCACGTGAAAACCAGCACCCACAGGATGTCAGAGTGACATCCAAATGTGCAAAGGCCAAATTCAGTGTGAGAAATCCTTTCAGAAGGGACAGTTTGATTTCCATTTTCTTGCTGGTTTCTGTAAAACTTTGGTGAATATATAATTAGTTACCCCCATGTATCATCCCTCATAAAAGAGGGATCTCATCCCTACTTTCCTGCCTGGCGTTCCAGAGCATTGGGTGTTTTCTGGGATTCCTGGTTCCCAGGCGGGAGCATCCATCAGAACCCAGCAGTGACCATTCCTTTGGAGCCAGTGAGAGCACCCACAGAAGCAAAGAGAGGCCTGTGGGTATTTTTTGGAGGTTTTAACTGTTATATTTTTCAAATTCTGTACTGCTTAGTGTGTGACTCTGAAGTTTCTTGCGGCCTGTCAGCTGCTGCTCCCTCATGCTAAGACAGACATAACAAACGTCTCTAGGTTTGCTCTCCAAGGACACCCAGCCCGTCCCAGGCCCAAAATGTGTAACCCAGCACCTTGAGAAGGGGGGCGAGCTGAGGGGCAGTTCCATCATTAGCTAAAGTTTAATTGGTGAATTTATGCTGATCTGCAAATGGACCAAACCTGTAACAGTGTGAAGAACTCGTGACTCGGGGTCCATCTCGGGTGCAGCCTTTGGCCTGCCCAGGGTGTGCCTCTGAAGGCCTTTCCAATAAATATCCACCTTTATTCCCTTACTCCTGTCTAGTCTCTGTTTCCAGCTTGGCCTCTTAAGGCATCATAAGAGTGAAAACTTAAGATCCTTTCTCTTAATAAGGCTGTCACCAAATGAACAGAATCAAGAAATCGCCAGCTCTGTTATGAGCAGCTTCTCCTGCTCCCTCAGCAGCTCTGCCCTCAGCAACCCCGTGATTTAGTGAATATTGTTTCCTGCTTCCATGACACACAAGTCTAATTAAACCATTTCTGCACCTTCCCTGGCCATAACTCTTCATTCCAGTAATTAGAAGACACCCCAGTACAGAACACGCTGCTTCATCAGCTTTTAGGCTACGAGACTTAAAACTAACATTTTCAAAAGCATTTCATGGTTTGAAAGAATGGTCAATTAACCTTCAGTTTCCTGGGGGGAACCCTGCAAAGAACTGTCAACAGTTCAGTTTAGAGAGATTTGTCCAGTGACCTACGAGGCCACGAAGTTCACGAATGCATGGAACGGTGTCATCATGGATTTGTTCCCCGGGTTACTGTCACAAGAGAATAAACTGATTTTTCTGCTACAGTAACAAGTGACCGAGGGGCTACAGGACGACCCCCGGTGCTTCCGTGGGCTCCTGGGCAAAACCAGGGCCGCTCAGCAGGAAAAACCCCCCTGGTATCTTCAGGATGAATGATGTGTCTCTTTCTCTTCCTCCCATAAGGTTCTTTTTTAATCAGAGGAGCCTTGGGCGGGGGGAGATTCCTCGGCTGCCTGCTGGGTTTCTTTGTGTTTGGAATTCTCTGCAAACGGCAGCGTAAGATAAACGTCTGATCATTGTGGTGGTGACAGTCTTCAGATTTAAGTGATAGCAACATCTCAGCCTTTACAGCAAATTAAGGGCTTTCTGTGGAGCTGGAGGGATTGATTCGGGGATGCACCTGCTGGAGGAACCCGTTCTGAGGCTTCCCGAGGGGTCTCACCGCGAAGCTGATTTTATTGGGAGATTCCAAAGGAACCGAGGGTCTGCTCCTGGCCATTGAAGGTAAAACAATCCCTGGCTTCATGAGGGAGGCAGAATTAGCCATAAATAAATAAAATTATCTTCTGTGTAGGATTCGATACGTGGAAATTCAAATCTTTGGCTTTGCTTTTACTTCAGTGCTCTGTAAACACAGGGTTTTAGTGCCATTTCAGAAGCTGCATGGAAAAACTGATTTTATCTTCTTCTGCTCATCATCAAGATGTTTTTTCCTTGGCCAACCTGGCAAATCCCTACATTAAATCTGATTTTCCTGGCTTTTCTCATTTTGCCACACCCTTGCAACACAAGGTCAGGGTTGTTGCTCCGTGACTGGAACTGTCCCTAGTACAGTTTAAAACATTTCAGTTGATTCTGTGTAATGAAGTTTTAAGATATGAAGTAATCAGGAGGGTTTTCTTAAGGATCCTTGTGCTTAAGAGAATCCTGGAATGGTTTGGGTTGGAAGGGATCTTAAAGCCCATCCGGTGCCACCCCCTGCCATGGGCAGGGACACCTTCCACTATCCCAGGTTGCTCCAGCCCTGTCCAACCTGGCCTTGGGCACTTCCAGGGATGGGGCATTGCACTCACACACCTGAATTCCCACCAGGAACACTCAGCTGTGAATCCTAGGAGCAGATTTTGTACTGAGTGCAAATACCGGAATTCTCCAAATCCCGAGTGCTGCACGACAGGAGCTGGATATCCTTCAGAGGAAATGGAGACATCTTTACAGTGATTTTTTTAAAACTAGATCATGCCTAAGGGTGGTAATCGGAACTTACTCCCTGATTTTCTGAGTTTCACACAGCTCGTGGCTCAGGCTCCAGAGCTCTTCCTGCCTGTGGCGATTCCCACCTGAGCACATCCATCGGGGCAACTCAGGAAGGTTTTCCCCCAGACCCGGGGTCTGTCAGAGCCTTCAAACCCGATAAAACCCTGCAGGAAGGGAATAACATTGACCCTGTGTATTGCCAGTGACCCTTTGCCGTATTTAACAGTGACACATCCGTCGTTCTGTGTCCCCTCATGAGGTTCTCGGCGAGCGAGAAGGGAAGGACGAGGAGAAATAACGGCTCTAATTAGAAATTTGCCCATTTTCTCAGAACAGCTGGGAAGAAGCTCAGACCCTGACCTGTTCTTTCCCTCCTCAGAAGCCCCAGAGCAGAGATTTAAATTCAAAGCATGACTTTGCAGGCTGGGCTGCCAAAGGGGGAGGGGAGCAGGGATGAGGAGCCGCGGGCGCGGTGCACGAGCAGCGGTTGGCCATGGAGAGAGATATCATTAGATTAAAAAAGTGTCTTCCCACACAAACAAAAGGAGAGGCCGGGTGGGAGCGTGGGGATTGCCCAACACGAGCTCCAGAGGCACTGCTGGGACAGCAGCTGGGCGGGCAAGGACAGGGTCCTGTTCCTGCAGTGCCCGGAGCGCGGACGCACGCGGAATGTCCCACACGGGCCCCGGGCTCGGCGTCTCCCTCCCCACTCAGGATCAATTACTCATCCAAAATGACAGCCACTGTCTGGTGACCAAGAGTTGTCACCCATTTGTGCTTCCTCAAGGGGAGGATGGTTTCGTTTCTGAGCTGGTCTGACGGCTCTGCCACGTTTTTGGAAGGAAAAGCTGGCAAATTTTTCCAGTTTTTATTGCCGGAAGCAGTCGATTCATCGCACAGAACGCCTCGCTTGATTTCTTACTGTATTATTACTTCAACACCTTGGTTTCTTGCTACATTCAAATCATCATTCCTGTTTTTGGTATTTTTTATAAATCGAAAGCTCAGTGGTTTTGCTACAATTTTTGCCTCAGGAGAATACCGGTCCTGCTAAACTCCTTGGGATATGAAGTCGGGCCCTTCATTTTCGAGTTTCCCTTTGGCCCTGCCAAACAGGTTTAACCTTTATTTGTTCTGTATTTGGGTTCGGAACGGGCAGTTTAATGCTCAGATGAATTTTGATATACGGGGATGTAACAGAGGGGAAAAAAAAAAAGAATCTGTTGGGGTTATTCATGTGCTTTTGGATTTGATTTACTTCCTACTTCCTTATTTAATAACCAGGTTCCTTAAGACTCCTTAAGCTTGACTGACCCGTGTTTTGTTGGCAGGTCTATTCCACTGACCCCTGCCAAGACCCCTGCCCCAGTTCGTCTATCAGACAAAAATGAATCTATTCCAGGAGCTATCACTTCCCATTATCTCTAATTGAGCCTGACAGTTGGAGACAGGCCTCATTATTTTTAATTGGGCCCTATAGTTCTAGAGTTAAATTAAACACAATTTAATGCAGATAGCTCATCGACGTCGCTATGGCGGAGTCAAATTGTATTTTAAGTTTAATGGAACAACAGGGTTTGTTTGCAGGCTTTGCTTTTGCAGAGTGTTGCTGCTCGGAGCTCTGCGTTGTGCAAAACCTGCCCTGGGGTGTGAGGACACGTCTGTTAATTAGAACCTGACCTGGCCCTGCACCTGTTGGACCTTTTCTCTACATTTTTACACCAAAAATCCCAACGTGGGCCCGGGGCGGTGATGAAGAACTCTTTAATCAGCCCGGGCTGCCTGTGAGAGCTTCACATGGTTCAGGTAGTTTTAAACAGATTTGCAGGGATGTCGTGCAAACACAGAAACTGCTGGAAGTTTTCCCCAAATTCCTCTGGGAAGTTTTATTCAGGATTTAGAAGTGAAGATACCTCTCTACACCTCAACACGGGCGCTTTTACTGCTCCGTTCAGAGCTTTTTTCCTGCCACGAAGGGACATTTTTATCACTATCAGGTGAGGCTTTTCTGTGAAGACACCTCTGAATAAAGAAGGCATCGAACCACCCTGTTGCTGTAAATATTATGTAAATGTTCGTGTCTTGGATTTTCATTGGGAAGGAACATTCCAGGCCGTGCTGAGGAAGGAGCTGTCTCGCCCTTCTGGTGGTTTTCAGCCACACAGGAGTTGGAAAATCAGTTTGGTAAATCATTCCCTGTGCTCTTTCTTCGAGTCAGCTGTGGGCTGCAAGACCAAGTCATTTTTTATCAAATCTGTAACTTTGCCGGAGTTCTCAGAGCAGTTAATCCATCACAAAACTCTTTGGATTACTCACGGGACCAAGATTCCTAATTACAGAAGGCTTTGATTAAATATTGGATTTTCCTTTACACAGGTGAGGTGAAACACTTGTTTCAAAGGACATTTCTTTTGATATATTTGTATTTTCTGTACTTCCCTCTTGAGCTGTGCTTGAAGGTCAACTAAACAAACTACAGCACTTCTCCAACAAGAAGTAACACCCAGTGTGTCTTGAGGAATCCCGGACGAAGATCCTTCAGTTTGGAACAGCGGGATCTCTACTCTTCTTAAGGGTTCAGGCAGCTTGCATTAGTAATTATATACTGTGTGTTTAATTAACAGACACTTAATCATGGAAATTCGATGACATCAGGCCTGGAGGCTGGGATTGTCCTGGAGAAAACCAGCAAGGATTACCCAATGTTTGTACAGGCCCCGCTCCTTCCTAACTGCTCTCCCTGCCCAAGCTCAGTCGTGCCTCACTTCTCCTGCTGCCTCTGGCATCTTTTCTGGAGGAGGGAATTCCTGCAGCCTGGAGAAGCTCCTGGCTGAGCCCTTTGCTGCCTGTCGGTGCTGGATCTCCAGCTTTTCTCCTGGCATTGCTTTTGCTGGACACAGAGGCCGGCACTTCTGGTGGGAGAGCAAAAACAGCCACCAAAACAGTGCTTTTTTTTCAGCCCAACCACCCACTTGAAAGTTGACGTGATGGCACCTCCAGGATGATTTTCCATGCCCACAGCCAGCTTGGAAATGCCACTCCAGACAGCAGCAACTGCATGAACTTCCCACTTTTCCACTCATTAGGTGTTTTCATCGGATTTATTCTGGCTGGCAGAACCCTTCTCCTTCCCTGGCCCTGCAGGAGGTCCCTGCTGTGACAGCCCAAAATCCCAGGAGATACAAGGGCTCTGTCATGTGCTGCCGTCCTTTTGGCTGAACTTGGAGAGAAAAGGCCTTTGTCCAGCCTGTGGCCAGTGAGCATCACACTCCCAAAATTACGGCACAGATTTAGTGGCCTGTGTGAGGAGTGAGACTGAAAGGGATTTTATGACAGCTTTCCATGCCTGTGTGTATCAGTATTTGGGATTTATGACAGCTTTCCATGCCTGTGTGTATCAGTATTTGGGATTTATGACAGCTTTCCATGCCTGTGTGTATCAGTATTTGGGATTCATGACAGCTTTCCATGACCCTATGTGTCTAAATTTGGGGTTTTTAATGGCTCTTGCACGTCAGCATTTGGGCCTTGCAGAACAATTCCCGCTGGACTATTCCCTGAAGCCACACAAGGGAGAGGAAGGATTGTCAGTCACATTGTGGAGCCGAAGTTTTGGGGGTGTGTTTTTATGGGAAGATTGAGGTGAGGGAGACTGGAGCTTTTTGGATGCTGGGTTTTGTGCATGTGCTTGTTCCGTACAGCACTTCCCGGGACAATTCACACCAGGGCTAAAGGGTTTCAGTGTCTCCCCTTCTGTTTTTGGCAGAAGAACAGAGTTAACAGAAATATCGCTCCCGTATTTGTTGCAGTAATTACCTTCTGTAAGTTCCAGCTACCCAGTCAGGGCACAGCACGGCCGGCTCCGTGAAGTTCTCTCTGGATGTCTTCCTGCTAGGAAGAAACTTTAAATCCTTGTCCTAAGCAATTCACCCCAATTTCAGGTGCAAAAGGAAGGGTTTGCTCATTTTGAGAGTTCCCATTTCCCTGATTCCTCGTTTGCCTTGTGGATATGGACTTCGAACGGGATCCATTCGTGATCCGACGGCCTGTGCAACACCACCTTGGTGCTACGTGAAGCTCATGGATTATCCTGGCTGTGCTGGATTGATCTCAGAATCCCAGAAGGTGGAAAAGACCTCCCAGACCATCGAGCCCAACCTGTGTCCGATCCCCACCTTGTCTGGGCTTTAAATGCAACGTAAAAATCTCGATTTCCAATCTTACGACGACAGAATTTCCCTCTGTGTGACCGTTCTGTTCCAGAGCTGCAGCAGGGTTTGGAAAGGCTCGCGGAGAGCACGTTGTGGTTTTCCTGTATTTTACCAGGATCAAATTATCTCCTGTTCCCTCTGTGTTGTTTTGGGGTGGGGTTTTGGTTTTTTTTTTTGGTCTGCTTTGTTTTTGTTTCCTCTCAACCAGCTTGAGAAAGAATGTGGGTTAGAAACAAAAGATGTCGAGGATTTAATTTAGCCAGACAAAAAATACTCTTTTCAAATGGTAAAACAGGCTGAAAGAGAGGTCTGAGGGCTGGTTTGAAAGGACAGGACTTTGTTCCCAGTGCTGTTCCCAGCAGTGATGGGAGACACTCGGATCCTGAGCTGATGGATCTGCCCTGTGCTGCCTCCTGACACTCCTGGCCTGCTAACCTGCTTTATTCTTTAATTAATATATACATTTATAGTCTAGAATTCACTGGCCAGCTTGCAGTTACCTGGAGAAAAGCTTAAAAAATGAAAACAAAAATATTTGGGAATTTTTAACAGCAGTAGAGCAGTGCTATTTATTACTTGGGATGTTTGGAATTACTGAGGACGGGGGTGAATAATTGATAATCATTTTAACCCAAGCAAGAATTCCATTAAATATGAACAAGAGGAGGCTGGGCACGTGGTAAAGGATTTCTCTTTCCCTTTTGACTGCAACCAATCCCTTTGGATCTGGTCACTGAAGACACCTGGCAATGAAATGGGTGTGTGAAAGAGGAGGAAACCAGATATTATGTTACTTAAAAGTCATTCATCATGTCACAGGAAGGCAGGAATCTGAACTGCTGCAATAAATAATCGCTGAGGGTGATCTCTGCACACAAAGGAGCTGTGACAGGGAGCCACTGCCAGCTGCTGAAATGTCCCTGTGACAGCAGGCCGGGAGCTGGGGCTGTGCTGGAGTGAAGGCCAGGAAGAACAGGACACAGGGAAATGATTTCCTGGGAGCTGTGCATAGAAATGAGCTTCCTGCTCCCTGATTTTGCTGGAGAAAAGCAGGATTCTAGGTTCAAGTCTCAAGCCTGAGTTGCAAGGAGTGTTTGAAGAGCTCCGTGTGCCCATCACGGCACCCTGGCTCCAGCTACAAAATTGTCATCTCGCATTTCTCAGCAGAGAGCTTTATTTCCTTCTCTCTTTTAATTCCATGCTTGGTTTTTTTCCGTGTTTTCTTTGCTGAAAGGGTGGTCAGACAATGGAAAGGGACGCCCAGGGAAGTTTGGAGTCCCCATCCCTGCAGGTGTCCAAGGAAGGACTGGATGTGGCACTCAGTGCTCTGGGCTGGTGTCGAGGTAGGGATCAGCTTGGCCTAATCTTGGAGAGCTTTCCCAACCCTACAATTCCCACTCTGTGCAAAGCAATTCCTCAGCGTTCCCTGAGTAATCCCCTTTGCACTGCTGGCATGGAAAGATCTCTTTGGGATTTTATTTTAGCTGGTGGCAGCTTCTACTTGTAATTGTGTGAGAGAGGACAGAGCTGTTCTGGTGGACAGGGTAACACCTTCCTGGCACATCCAGCAGTCCAGGTGGACAAGGGATGTCCATGGAATGTCCAACAGTCCAGGCCAGCTCACTGAAAAGATCCTCCTTGTCCGTGTAACCAGACAGGGACTTTGGGATTTTCTGTCAGCAAAAGAGGGAATTGGGAGGGATCAATTGGACCTACCTGGAGAGTCTGAGCGGCCACGAGCACTCTTTGTTTTCCATCTCTTGTAACTCTCAGTGACACCCTCAGCTCTGCTCCAACACATCCCTAAAGGAATTAATGAGTTTTCCTCAGTGTTTCTGCCCCAGAGTCAATAACACACATTTATACGCTTTACATCTCTGTATTACACCATCTCATATTATATTAATTTCTCTATTTCCTTCTCCCTTTCCTGGAAGGTGCCCAGGATCTAAACTGAGTGGCTTGGCAGTGTTGACCTGCGTTTCCCAGAAGTTCATCCCTGGGATTTTTACCCTGAAGTTTCGATGCTCCCTGCCCCTCCGTTCCGAGTTCAGACACCCACAGCAACACATCCCGTGCTTCAGATGCCCCAGGGAACGAATGGGATAAATCCTGAATGAACTTAATGAATATTTTCTCTTTGGAAGCAGCTGTAGGAATGGCTTGGAGCTCGGGGTGTAGTTTTTCACCAGCTGATGCTGAGTGAGGCTGGCGAGGTGCAGGTGGATCGGCCTCTGCCCAGATCTGGTTACACCACGTCAGGACCCCGGGGAGGAGAGAGGCAGAATTCAATATGTGCATGTGAGAGTGGAGCCCTCACCCTGCACCACGCTGTTTTATTCCAATTTCTTCAGGGGAAGTCTGTACCCACCCTGGGCCCCGTCCCAGCGAGGTGGAGAGATCCCAAAGGCTGCAGCGGCGCAGGGAAGCTGCTAAAATTGCCTCTGGGAGCTGGAATCGCATGAAAGATTCATGTGGAGTCTTAGCACCTGCTCCTCCTTTGTGGGACATGTGCACTGTTAATTTTTAAGCACGTCTTAGCCTGGGGAAGGGAGATCCTATAACCAAGGGGATATACATTATTAACCTTAAAGCTCCCAGCTCGGGGCAGCTCCCGCAGCCTTGGCCACTCTGGGTTCTGAAGGAGCAGCTGAGCACCCACCACCCGCTCCGTGGTGGCATCAAACTGGGATGGCTCCAGCTCAGTGCACCCAAAGGATGCCCTCCCTAATTTGGGTCGTTTGTAATTAACACAGAAGGCTCACACCGACTCATCGAAGATCCCTGGTGCAACCTAATCTCGAGGAAGATACAGTTTCTAGTTCTTATCTCGGAAAAGTGGCCACTAAGTGGATGCAGGTGCCATAGGCCCAAGTCCCTGCTCCCAGTAAATTATTAAAGGTGCTCAATTCGGGTGAGGACGTTGTCCCTGCCCAGCTGCCCAGAGTTCTGAGGGATCTCACCCAGGTTCAAAGCCCCTGGTGAATGGTTTCCCTGGAATAATTGGTAACAGCAGCCAGGATGGACGCCCAGGTAACTTAAATTATCGTGGCTGTAGTGGGAGGTGCATTAACAGAGAGATTTATTCCATGGGGCATTTCCTGCAGGGGGTTGGAGCTGGAGGATTTTTAAGGTCCTTTCCAACCCAATCACTCTGGGATCTGAAGGTTTTTACTATCTGTATTAGTGTGTATTTGAGTGGTGCATTTCCATAGGTTTAATGATGGGCTAATGATATGGAAATTCTATTTTTATAAAGCACACCACTGATGTAATTCAGTCACAAATATCAGGACTCATTTCCCAAACTTCCTGGTGCCGAAATATATATTGAGTTTATCCTGGACAGTGTGGGGTGAGAGCGATTTTTCTCCTCAATTTCTGCATGCTCCTAAATGCTCCCTTTCCTTCTCTGCTGGCTAATGGCATTTTTGGACTTCAGCACAGAAATCTCTTGGAAGCTGGGACTGGGATGACATCTCCCCTGCATGGTAATGAAGCCTTGACAGAGGAGATGACAGATGGAACTCCAGGTTCAATCCAGCTACTTTTATTTTTTTTTTCCCCAACAAGATACTAAAATGGGAAGGTTTGTAACAAATTCTAATTAAGGTGCTGGTTTCTTGGTGTCTGCTGATGACTTTCTCTCGTCATGGACATTAGGAAAACTTCCAGGGAAAATTCTGCAGTGCAGGCAGAACTGCTGTGGGCTGGTTTCTTAAACAGTCCAGTTTAGTTTCCCTAAATGCTCCTGAGCTTCTGGAGCTGGGCTCTTTGGACAGAGGTGTCACAGTCCTGGTGTGGCGCTCTGCAGTCTCCATCAAATCCCATCACAAAACTTGGGCACGGCTTTTGCAGGACAGACATCCAGGTAACCTTGACATTCTCTGTCCGGAGCTGCCTCCTAAGGAACCGGATGAGGGTGAAATTCCTGTGGTCTGCTCGGCAAACATTCCACCTGCTGCAAAATAACTCGGTTAATCCTTGCTTCATTCATTGAGCATCGGTGTGTTGAGACCTGCTCAGAGGCGAGAAGCTCCCTGGGCATCCCCTGTCCTCCTCTTCCCCTGGAAAACTGTGGCCAGTGCTGGGGAGGGACACGGAGCCCACACTCACTCCCAGGAAGGTCAGTCCCGCAGCAGCGCCGGGGGCTCGGAGAGTGCTGGAAAAACCTCCCGGGGAGCTGCTCCCTGGAGGGACTGGGCTGGAGAGAGGCGGCAGGGAGGGAGGCCCTGCAGCTGGGGGGGCTGGAGGGAAGGAAGGAGTGACTGTGAGGCACTGGGAGAGGAGCTGCAGCCAAGATGGTCAGCTGGGAGCAGAGCCGGGCTCCGCGGGGCAGATGGCAGAGCTGGATGCAGAGGCCAAGGAGAAGGAAGGAGATTATTCCCGGAGAGAAGGTGGCAGAGGCAGAGCGCGACAGGCTGAGGCAGAGTGAGAAATACGGTGACCGAAGGCGAGGGAGGGTTTAATTTTTAATTAGCCACAATTAATTCCTTCCACATCTGAAGTCTGGTGAGGACACGGAGTGAAAGGAGGTAACGGTGGGTTTGCTTTGGTGGGTGCCATCAGAGAGGGAGGCAAAGGGGTCTCTGAGGGAGCTGAAGTCCTGAGGGCTGAGCTCGGAGCTGCCGGGGGTGTCTGGCTGTGGGACAATCCTGGTAAATCCCTGGAGTTTTCCTTTTCGCAGCACGGAAGGGATTTTGACTCTGCATGTGGTGCATGGTCTGGCTGAGTCAGAGGTGGTGGATCCCCCTGTTCCATGATCCAAAATCCAGCAGGAGATTCAGTCCATCCATTGGGATAAGGACCTTGCCACCGAGGCTTGGAGCTGGAGGAGGAATGAGGGAATTTCTTTCCAGTAATGGTTGCAGGAGGCTTAAAAATAATTCCTCCTCGAGAAGGTTTGGGTTTGGAGGGGCCTTTTTCCCCCCTCAGATGGGGCTCCCTGTTTGGCTATTTACTCTATTGATGGCACGAGGCAGAATTCCAGCAAACAGGATGAGCACATTCATTCCTGGGATAATTCCTGGGATAATTGTTCCGCTGCGGAGCCGGGACAGGGACAGAGCGCTGGCTGCAGGATCTGCCTTCTCCTTTCTCCCCACTTCCCCGCTTTTCTCCCACATCCTCTCTTTGCTCCTCACCCAGCAGCAGGGAAATTCTCAGTCTGACTGCCAGGATAATTTCCATTCCCTGCAAATAGTCCTCAGTGAGGAATTCTTCCAGGGAAGTCTCCTAAAGGTGACACATCCCTTTCCTCCAAAACCCCGCCCCGTGTTATTTTTAATAGGTGAAACATTTCCATCTAAATCACTGCAGTTATTTCTACTCCCTCAAATAACATTCAGCTCTAAGTATAAAAAAAACCCAGATAAATAATTCATAAAGCTCCTTGTATGAGACTCTTTAAAAGAAACTTGTTCATTTTAGGTACATTGAAGTTTCAAGGCGAGGAGTAGCAACACTTTCTGATTCAAACACGTACCTAAACCCAATAAAATGTGGTTATTTTGACCCATTTTAACAGGTTTTCCCTGTTTCAGAGGATGACTTTCCGTCTGTCAGCCATCCAGAAGCCGTTTAGGAATCCGCTGAGTCCCCTCTGCCTCCACCTGCTCTGCCCTGCCCATTCCCACGTGGAATGAGTAGTTCTGTGCTTCAGAAGGTGTGAGGTGGATTGATTTTTTTTCCCTCTTTCCTTCTTGGCTTGCCTCAGGCTGTCTTTTTGTAGCAATGTGGGAAAAGTGGGGTAAGTTCAGAGCTCTTCCTAAGGTTTTATGCTAAGGAGCGCTATAAACTGGGAATTTCTGGATAGTGGCAAGCTGGGACCTGACTGGGAGCAGTTGTTGTCTTCCTTCTCCAAGGAACAGAGGCAGAAGAGATTTTGGGGTGTTTTGGAGAGAATGGTGGGACTGAAGGAGGAGGGATGGAGCTGACTTTTACCTACATGGGGAAAAAAAGGGAATTTTTTCCTGATCAGTGGAGAAGGGGACTGGCAACACCAGAGCCTGGGAACTTGTCTGAGGAATCCTGATCCTTACTTAAACCCAAACCCAGAGGAGCTGCCCTTAGGTGACCCTGATGGGTGGGTCTTGCTACCCTTGGAATGCTGGAGATCCCCTCCACCTTCTACACCTGCCATGGAGTAAAACCAAATTTGGACGCTCTCAGAGGGGTCACTGCGGGGCTTTGTGTCCCTTCTCTGTCCCTGTGGCTGTAACAAGCCAAGAGCAGAGTGCTCCCTTTCCCTTCCCTCGGCTTCAGAGCTCCAGGCAGTGATGGATGTTCCTCACAGATCCAACAACCAGGCCCTTGCCACTCTCAAAAATAGCTCTGGTGCACTGCAAGGTACCATGAGGGGTAGGAAAGGGATGGTTTCGAAGAGAAGATAAATTATTTCCTTTACAGACGCTCCTGTATTGAGTCTCACCAGACTCTTTGCTGGTTGAAGCTGCAGGTCTGGTCTGGTGACCCTCCCTCTCCAAGGTGGGGACCAGGGGCTCTCCTGGGTGGCAGTTCCCAGGATGAAACGCTGATGTGGCCTCTGGTAATGTCTCTGTGCCTGAATCCTGAATCGAAATGCTTGTTACTGAGGTGCTTTGTGTGCGAGGGGTCCAGGAAACATGAACCAGGGAAAGGCAGATGAAGATGTTTTCCGGAGGAGTTTGGAGGAGCTTTTTGCTCTTTATTCCCATCATGGCTGCGTCTCCAGGCTCGGCTGAAATCCAGCCCTGCCAGTAAATCCTCAGCCAGGCCGTGAGTCCGTGCAGCCTCTTTGCTGCTCCTCCCACCCAAAACTGCAGCCCTGGCACTGCTGTCCCCTCAACCTTGACAGAGGAGAGCCACAGCAAGGCCTGTCCTAAATCACTGTGAGCTTTGGGTGACCTTGGCTGGAGATCCTGAATCAGACCTCTTGTTGCAGCCTCTGCAAGTCTCTGGTGTGTGGATGTTCTGGAAGCAGTCCCTGACTTTTGCGGGGCTCTTGTGGAGTGATAAAAATGGGATTTTCCTGTGGGAACTTGAGTGGTAATCTCGGTTTGGAGTGGGATTTGTTGTCCCAGGTGTCACTTGTCTCGTCTGCTCCCAGTTCTGATGCTGACTCACACAGGCAGCTCCTTTCTGCTGCCTGGTGCCCAAAGGTGTTTGGTGTTTGGGAGGTGTGATCCCAATCCTTGCTGTGTCCATAAATGTGATTTTTGGGGCCGTTTTCCTCTGGTTCTCTGTTCTGTCTTGAAGGCTTGTAAACATCCTACAGGTGTGCTCACCTTGGAATACATGAATTTACCCTGGTTTAATGCTCTTCTCCCTGTACCTTAGGGACTGTCAGATATTCCAGGACCATCCTTCTCTTTCCTAGAAATTGAATAAATCTTCCCTGCCGTATTCCCAGGATTTTTAACTCTGAATTTTAGTTTTCCAGCTGGAAACCCTGTGCTCTGTCAGCTGGGGAATGCTCTGGAGCATATGGAGTTTATCAGTAACTGATGTTTTCTAATAAACCATCCTGTTCTGCAATTAATAAGGATTCAGGATTCATTAAGGAATCTGGTCAAGCAGCAGCAGTAAATCTAAGCATGAAGAAAACTCTGAAATTTCTATCTAAAAGCCAACAACTGAGAGAATGAGCAGTTCAGCGTCTGTGCTCTGGCCTGACAGGATTTGAGCTGGGTTTTACATGGCCCTAAATTTCCCAGGGGAGGTGGAATTGCTGCTGCTTTCCTCACTCAGCCAGCGTGCCGGGGCTGCAGGGATGAGCACGGAGTTTTGGGCAGCGCCTCTGTGTGTGTGTGAAACAAGCTGAGACAGCAAAAGGGTCCTTCCTAGGAGTTAAAAAGCTATAAAGAAGTGTTTTATGCTCCAAGTCAGGTGCCCGAACGCTTCGGTGCCTGCTGCAACCTGGGAGCACTGGTGCGGACTGGGAATTGTGGGGCGGCAAGCGTTTGCCTAAACCTGGGCCGGGCTCGCTGGCACCGGCCCAAACCCCGAGCTGCTCACATTAACCTGACAGGCCATTGTTTTATTCAAGCTGACGTGCTGAATGGGGCTCTTTTCGGCCGATATTCTTTACCTGTCTCGTTGTGTTAAAGTGGGGAGCGCGGGGGGCAGGTGGGCCCAGGCCCCGGCCCCGCTCGCAGGCCTCGGAGCGCCCGGCGCGGCCGACGGGGACCCCGTGGCACAAGAAAGAGTTGCTAAGAACAAATCTCTATTGTTCCCCGTCATCTTTAAATGAGTGTCAAAGTAGGCAGGGGGGCTTTGACCGTTAACCGCACAATTTAGCCGGCCCCTTGTGTCCGGCAGCCCCCTCCGCCTTGGAGCTCCTGGGATGAGAAAAGGCGGCCTCAGCCCCTTCTAAATGGGCCAACTCTTCTCCTTTGTGTGCAGACTGCCCAGTGTGAAATCCGCAGTGACGTTAAATGTTTTCTAATGAATAATTACTGAAAGGAAATGGAGGAATATATGTGTCATGGATTGTAGCGCGTTAAAATGTTTTCTTTTGGGCACAAAAATGTTGTCCTTCAGCAGCGCCGCGATTGTTTCAGGGAGCCTTTTGTGGGGGTTTGGATTCTCAATGGATTATCTGTGAGCGCTCGCTTTTCCAATAGGAATCAAAAGGGTCCTTTGGCAAACTAATGTTTTTCAAAATGGCAGCCATGAAGCCCATTTAGTATTTAAAGTTTGGGGTTTAAAGAAATGTTTGAACTCAGGAGATTTTCTCACTTTTTTTCTTTCTTTTGATTTATGAAAGTGAAGTGGTTCACCTCGACCTCTCCTCTATTGAGAAAGACAGACAGTCACCCTTTAACAAGTCTATAGCAGACCATGCCCTGGAGACAGACAAGAGGCCTTAAGAACTCTTGGCGTTTCCCTGGGCTGTTGATTAACCTTAAAACCCTCTTATTCTGTATTCTTTTGAAAAGAAATTAGGTTACAATGTGTAAATTTTTCCACAGTATAATTGTATTTATGAATTCTCCTGCCTCGAGGAGCGTGTACAGTAGTGCTAGACAGCCCAAGTGCCTCCCTGCACACACAAAATATCCCTTTTCCATGGCTGCTGCATTCCCAGGCACGGCCCATGTCCAGCATTCCAGCTCTGTTAGAAATCTGAAAGAGGCTTCCAGAGATCTGTGAAAAGTCTCAGCGAAAGATCTAAAAATCAGCTTGTTTTGTTGGCTTTGCTGTGATGGGATGAGCGTCACTTGGTCCTGTGGTGGAATCTGCTCTGCTTTAATCCCTTTTTTGTGGGCTTCTCGTTGATCTGAAAACTAAGCCGAGCAGATGAATTCTCAGGAGCCACACCAAGGTTTCCTCAGGAGGGGGGAAAAGTGTTCCCATTGCCCTGGGCTGGCTGCTCTTCCTGGGTGGGGATGTGTCACCCCGAGTCCTGCTGCCAAGATCTGACACTCTGAATTTCCTTCGGGGACAATGGGATGAGTCCTGACTGCTCCTGGAGCAGACACGGGGCATCCCTACGGAGCGCTGGAGTCCTGACCTCGAGGTCACTGCCGTAGGAAGATCCAGGGTTGCCGGGACGTGTCCGTGCTCCCCCGCTGACCCTGCCAAGTGCCTCTGGCAGAACATCTTCCTTTTCCATTCTCCGTGGTCACGGCCCCTTGGGCCAATTGCTCCGGAGAGCCGAGGGTGGAGCAGAGCCCGAAGGGTTCCTTGTTGTGATCCCTGCAGTCCAGGACTCTTAATGAGCGAATTCCTGGAGCACACGAGGGGAGCAGGATGGGTCAGGGAGCTGCTGACTCTGGCAGTAAACGAGTATTTCCAAAACAGAGCTCCCACGTTCCTGAGGGAATGTGTCTTAACAGTGCTGCTGCGAGCTCAGCTGTGCTGGGCAAGCCTGACACTCTCTATTAAATCTTGTGTCTGTTTTAAATCTCGTGTCTGTTTTTTATCTCACATCTCTTTTGAACCAGATGACTCCAGGGATGGTCACTTACTGCACCTTCCCGTGGCACCACTTTTATTTGCTTTTATCTCAGGGCTGTAACTACAAGAGAACAGGCTGAAAAATAAAGTGTGGTGTCACAGAAATTCCCAGGACGGCTGAAGCTGTGTCAGGGAGGTTTAGGTGGGATATCAGGAAAGTTTCTTCCCCCAGAGTGTGCTGGGCACTGCCCAGGCTCCCCAGGGAATGGGGACATTCCCAAGGCTGCCAGAGCTCCAGAAGTGTTTGGACAATGCACCCAGGTTGTTGGGGTGTCTGTGCAGGGACAGGAGTTGGATGAGGATCCTGTGGGTCCCTTCCAGCTCAGGATATTCCATGATTCTGTGGTGCCAGGAGCTGAGTGAACAGGCCAAACTGGGCTTTAGGATTCCTGTGTCCAGCCTTAGATAAGGCTTGAAGTGTTGAGGGGGTTGGGAAGGAGAATTTTTTCGCAGAGATCAGAACACCAGCGTGCTCTGGGTGGGAAGAATTAACTTTCTGTTACCAAACCCTGGTACTGTTGGGAAACAGAGGGGTCTAAACAAGCTGGCTGATAAACAGGTGCTTTTCCCGCTTCTCTGTGAAAATGTGCCTTATTGAGGGTTTTTTCATTTTAAGCTTTGAAAGGTTTTGTTCATCGTCAGTATTTATTAGCTGAGGTTGAGTCAGAAATGCCTTTGCCTGGCTCGTGCTCTGAGGCACGAGGGAAGAGATCCAATTCCTGAATGCTGCTGGAAGATATCCTGAGGCACAGGAAGGGCTCTTCCATTTCTGGAGAGCCTGATGCTGCCAGCGAGGTGGGACTTGGGTGGGAAGCTCCTTAAACACAGAGCTCTGAATTCATGGAAGCATCACCTGGGAGAACACAGAGATCTCTTGCTGCTGCTTGTGGATCACTGATTTCCCAAATGGATGGGTTTTATCTTGTTGGAAATGGTTTGGGGAAATCTCTGTTGTTGTTGCCTTTGGCAGCTGGGCAGAGGCAGGAAGAGCTGTGGCACCAAGTGTGAGCCGGCGTCCAGCAGGAAAATCATTTCTGAGGGGAGAAAACTGCCTGTTGCATATGTAAAAAAAAAAAAAAAAAAAAAAAAAAGAAGGAAAATCCATGGAAACTGCGACTTAAACTGGGTTTTGCAGTGACCTCTAGTGGGAGCCAAGCCGGGAGCTATGGGAAGGGGCTGAGGAGGCGGGCCAGGAACGACGGGATGTATTTTATGCCCGGATTTGCCCAAATTGCCCATCAGGAAGGTCAGAGCCCATCGGTTCATCCCCAGAGCCAGCCAGGGCGGGTGTTTTGGTGAGAGGCACAACCACCTCGAGCTGCTGCCGGCAGCTCCCGGGGCTCGGGCGCTGACGGGTCTTGGATAATTCATTAAAGCGGGAGGATGGAGCATCCCTGCCCAAAGGAGGGAGCGGCGAAGAGCCCGACACACGATCCAGGGTGCCCGTGGCCCTCGACTCCAGCCCCGGGAACTCTCTGTGGAAGCAGCACAGGCTGGACAAGGAGGTGAGGGGAGGGTGCAGGTAAAGCAGGGCTCAGGTGCGACATAAAACCACCTCGGAATTCGCAGGGCGGTGGAAGGGAAATCCGGCAGCTCCGGGGTGGTTTGGGGGCGTGGAGGAGAAAATCTCCTCGAAAATCTCCTCCTTGAGAAGATTTTTCTGCTGTTGTGGGTGGAATTGGTGGTCCCAATAAACCCCGGGTCTGCTGGGTTGGACGTCTTGGTGCAGTTTCGTGCGTGGGTGGGAGCTGCGAGGCTTTCGAAGGTCCACGGGGTGAGCTCGTGCCCACCTGAGGCTCTCACCTGCATGGTTTGGGCTTTTCGAGAGCTTCCAAAATAGCTGTGGCCTCATGAGTAATTCTCCTCCCCTCTGCACCTTCATCTCTTCTGTTCTATGACATTAAACCAAAGAAACACCAATGGAGCATCAATTGAAAAGTGAAGTTTTGCTCCTCCGGTGAAGATAAGTAATAATTTTGCAAAGTTTCTTTCTTCCTATTTTTTTACGGTCGTTTTCTTGCCAGATCTTGCTTCAAACTGGCACAAACTTTGTCGAAGAAATCGGCCTGTTCTGTCTGACCCTTTCTCAGGAGCTGCAGAGCTCAGGAATTTGTGCTGTGATCCCACAGAGCTCCTTGCAGTTTCCCTGTTGACAGACAAATCCCTGTGGGAAAAGCAAAACCCTTCATTGTAGTGAGGGAGAGGTTTTCTGATAGAGTTCGTGTCTTTGGGCGAGAAAGAAATCTCCTGACTCCTGAGTGATGAGGAAAGGGAAAGAATCCTTTAAAACAGCAGTGTCTTGCTGGGATCACGTGCCCTGATGAGTCCTGGGCATCTCTCATTCAGGGAAGCACAAAACTTGCAGTGAACTTCCAGAAATGGGTGAGGACAGGGCAGTAAAGGGTGCTGGGATCGCAAAATTATCAGCACCAGGAGAATACTGGGAAAATCCGGGCATGAAATAGCCCAGAAAAGAGTTCAGGAGTTTTTTCTGGTGGGGAGCAGTGTCATTTCCCCATTAACATACACGTGAGAGAAGTGGGTTAAGGAAACCTGAGCAGGTGGATGCTGAGGGGGAGTCAGGCTGATCCTTTCCTGCTTCCCAGCTGGGAGAGAAGGGAAGTGTCTTGTCCTGAGAGCTCTGTCAGAAGCAAAATCCTCCTCCTATTATTATTATTATTATTATTATTATTATTATTATTATTATTATTATTATTATTATCTTTTCTCTCTCCCCCTTCCATGTTCCTCCCTGCACAGGCAGCGGGGTCTGCCCACGTGTTGGTTTGAGAAGCAAAAATCATCCTTTATTTTGTCTTCCGAACCGATGGAGTCTGAGCTAAGGACAGGCACAGCAAACGGATAAGAGCAGTCACGTGCAGAGGAGGGGGAAAAAAAGGGTATTAATATTAAAAGGAAAAAGTGCAGGGAACTTTCTGACAGAAAAGAGAAGTGATCACAGTGAGGTCATGCCCTGGCTAAGGAAAAATGAGGAATTCTGTGTCCTGCCAGTCCTGGGGCAGGGGACAGTCAGCAAAGCAAAAATGTAATTCCTTGTGTGTGAAGTGAGTGCAGGTCTGATTTATTTTTTATTTCAATAACCTGCTTTCAGGGGATCTTTCTCTCTGGAGTGTTGTGGTCGTGTTGCTGCTGAACATAAATCTCAAAGCTCAGCTGGCTCTCAGTGAGATAAATGCAAAGAACAGGCTGCACTAAAATGAGAATAACATTAAAATTCCTGTTTAAGAGCTTATTTTTCTGAGCTTCCCTCAGTCATAAAGGATATTGTGTGGCTGGGTCCTTTGCTCTTCATTTTATGCAACTCTGCTCCCAAATCCACCGAGCCCCCAGTGTCCACCAGTGCCTGCAGGCTGATCCCAAAAACCTCCCTCCAGAGTGAGGCTTTGCCAGAGCTCAGCAGGAACATTTCATTTTGTGCCTATCTCCAATTTGTGACGCTTCTGCTCCAGAAAAATCAGAATTAAATTTAAAAAAGGGGGGCAGAACCTGGCGTGGCCCTGCACAAACAGAGCATCGCCGCTCTTTTAGTGCTTGTTGAGAATCTTACACACAACCACAACGTCCCCTTGAGCAGTGGAGCAGCAAAATGGGACAAGCCAATGTCCCCAAGGGCAGGAGGAGAACAGCAAAGGTGCCGGGCTGGTGATCACAGCCCGGAGCTTCTCCGGCTGCTCGGCCACGTTCGCTCCCCAAATTGTCCGAGCCTGGGAGCCTCAGAGGGAGCTCAGTCCAAGGGAATTTACTCCAAGGTAAGCTGCTCCAACCGTGCTGAATTCATTTCTCTCATTTATGCCTTAGGATAGGAATTGGGTAATTCTCCAAACTGGGTAATCCTGGTGTCTGTAAAAACACGGAAACCCTGAAAATCCCAACTTTAGCACAATATTACTGTAGAATGTGTGTGATGTAGACAAATCCATGTGCAAGATGTAGACAAAAAAATGGTTTTCTATTTGCTAGCATGAAATTAGCAGCTTGGTTTAAGGAAATAAAAAGCACAGTTGATTCTTATAGCCGGGGAATCGAGCTTGACACTCAGCAGCGAGAATTTCCCAGATAAAGTCAATTTCTGCCATAAAGAATTGGAAGTGGAAGGTGCAAGAGGATTCTGTTTTGTCAGGGACCCCTTTTTTTGCATCTCTCAGCCTTTGGAGAAGGATGGGGGATGCTGGGCAGGGTTTAACCATCCTCAAGTCGCTCTCCGATCAGTTTTACCAGCAGTGGCCGTGTCTCTCGCTGGCGTGTGGGGACATCTGCTGCCAGCCCTGAAAGCTGACTTGGAGCTGCTGCTGGGAAGCACTGGGAATAACATCCTTGTGCAGAGTGGTGCTGCGGGATCAATCTTTTTTGCTTACAAATCAAGCCCCTTGCAGGCTTTTCCAGAGATTCTCCATTTTCATGCTTAGATCTGTATAAAGGGGAAAAAAACCGAAGGATTTGTCTGGTGCCTTCCACTGTTTATTCCAAGTTTGTGCTTGCAAAAGTTATTGAGTGTTCAGATCCTGACTGCATCTCCAGGGCTGGGTTTGTCTCTGTTTTTATGGAAACCGGGATCCTCCTCCCCGCTCACAGCAGCGAGTCTGGGACGTCTGGGCTGTGAGGAGCTCGGATGGTGGGGAATTGCCATCCTTGGACAAGCTGGAATAACGACCCCTCAGCATTACCTGTGCAAGGCTGATTTGTCCCCGGGGAAGGGGGGACAAATCTCTGCCCCCTCCTCACCCCGTACCCCACAACCTTTGTGTTGCAGAAGGAAGAAGTGGACGAGAACGGCGACGCCAACATGGAAGGGGCTCTGATAGCCCGGGACAAGGTCGGGGTGCAGGATTTTGTCCTCCTGGATTCCCACACCAGCGAGGCTGCTTTCCTCAACAACCTTCGGAAGCGCTACCAGGAGAACCTCATCTACGTGAGTGCTGCTGCTGCTGGGCGGTTTGTGGCTGCTGAAATGTCCCTGAGGTGGCCTTGCTGGTCAGGTCCAGGGGGAAGAGCTGAGTATCCTGTGTGTATCTAACAACAAGGTGTCGGTAGTACCCAGCAGAGCGATCGCCCAGGAGTAATTCATCTACTTTAGCTAATTACAGTAATAATTAAATAAGTCTCAGCTTGCTCAGGGTGGCCTTGCAAAGGACGGACAGTAAACAGGAAGGGAACGGGAATGGGAACACTGTGATTGAAGGAAGGCAGGACAAGGTTTGTATGGAAGGGGCTGAGGATTTTATTGTGTGTTGTGTTAACTTGAGTAGGAAAAGGGTCCTGGAAGCACCAAGGGATCCCAAATCCTTGCATTTAAATTGTCAGGCTCTGAGCTTGCTCTCATGGTTCAGCTTTACTTGTAACCAGGAGGATTTTGGAAGAAGTTTGGTATTGGTTTGGGAGGAGTTTTGGTTGGTTTGGTTCTCTCATAACAAGCTCTGTACCATCTTTGTCATTTGTTTGTGGATAATGTCCTGAAGCACTTGGCCCCTCCTTTGGGATTCTGGGGTGGAGCAGGTGTCCCTTGGCCCCTCCTTTGGGATTTTGGGGTGGAGCAGGTGTCCCACCAGGCTCTCTCTCCCTACAGACCTACATTGGTTCCCTCCTCGTGTCTGTGAACCCCTACCAGGAGCTGGACATTTACACAGTGACTCAGATGCAGCTTTATCGGGGCGTGAACTTCTTCGAGCTGCCCCCACACCTGTGAGTGTTCCCATGGGATCTCTGTGGGTGTTGCAGATTTTGGGATTTTCCTGTAAGGCTGTAGGGTGTCTGCAGCCACTAGGCCTGGTTTTTACTGTCAGGCCTTGAGTCAGGCTCAAGTTTTGAGCCCAGCTTTCCCAGTGGTTGTCCCTGGGGGTTGGAATGAGATGGTCTCTAAGATCCTTTCCAATCCATTTCCGGATTCTATGCCCCTGTCCAATGCTTGTAACGTTAAACCAGCAGTAAAAACCCCTGGAAACTTTCCCATTCCTCCTCCTGTGCCATTCCTAATGGACATTTCCCCTCCAAATCCCTCCCGTGCCCATCCCAGCTATGCCATAGCTGACAACGCCTACAGGGTGATGTGCAACGAGTACAACAACCACTTCATCCTCATCTCCGGGGAGAGCGGGGCTGGCAAGACAGAGGCATCCAAGAAGATCCTGCAGTACTACGCCGTGACCTGTCCCACCACGGAGCAGCTGCAGACTGTCCGTGACCGCCTCCTGCTCTCCAACCCCGTCCTCGAGGTGAGAAACTCAAGGGAGGCCCAAAATGCGGAAGGGTTGGAGTTGGGTGGCCTCACTGCTCGAGGATTCCCTGCAAATCTGCAGCCCTGAGTGGGAATGGCCGATATTGGCACTGCCTCTGAAAGAATAGTTGGGATTTGGTGTCATTTAATGTTGGGAAATTTAAATCTGGGGGTTCGAGTTGAGGATGGCTGAAAGAAAGACAAGGAAAGACAAGGAAAGACAAGGAAATACAAGAAAACTGCACCGTGCAGCAGTTCCTTGGGACCTCAGTTACAGGTTAGATAAGAAAAAGCACTAATTGGTTTAGCTGAATTCCACTTTAAAGCTACTGAAATGCGTTAGTTTGTATTTCTTTAATCCCGGTAAATTCAGTGGGGTTCAGCTGAAGCAGCAAATCTTGGTTGCTGGGACTGGGGGTGAGGCTCTCAGTGAGGTGAGGAGTGATTTTTCCCTCTGTGTTTATCCCCAGGCTTTTGGGAATGCGAAAACCCTGCGCAACGACAACTCCAGCAGGTTTGGGAAGTACATGGATATCCAGTTCGATTTTAAGGTGAGAACAAACTCAGTGGAGCTCTGGGAAAAGGAGCTGTGTCCAAGAAACCTCCTGGACACCGAGCAGGCAGCCCAGGATTTATTCATTCTTACCCCTGCACATTTCTGACCCTGTTTTTACAGACCTTGCATTTTGCAGGTGCATTTTGCACTGGTTATCCATCCTGGAAGCTTCCAGCCTTGCTGGCAGTCCTGGCAGTGCTCCATGGAGAGCTGATTGAAAGTTTTAAAGCTCAGGTTACTTTTACAGGACAGCAAATCCTTGCCCTGTTGCTGGACACTCACTCTTAAACAGATGGTGGCAGATAAATGACAGCAGAATTGGGTTTTTCCTGAGCCTCTTCCTCGTTCCTGGGAGTAAAGAAGCAGCAATCACAGGGATTATTGGTGGTTTTGGCATTGATCTGCCTGCTTTGCTCTGCCAGGGAGCTCCAGTGGGAGGGCACATCCTCAGCTACCTGATTGAGAAATCCCGAGTTGTCCACCAAAACCACGGAGAGAGGAATTTCCATATTTTCTACCAGCTGCTGGAGGGTGGAGACAAGGATCTGCTCTGCTGGCTCGGGCTGGAGCGCAACCCCCAGAAGTACACGTACCTCATCCAGGTCAGTGGGAGCCAGAACGGCTCCGTGGCTCCCATCAGGAATTTGGGATGGAAAAAGGAGCTTGGGTGGAAGATGTTCTTACCCTAAAAATAAAGGATGGCTGGAAGATCAAGCTCTGCACAACTTCAGCCAATTTATGGTGGTGCTCTCCACACTCAGGGCTTTGATCGATTTGGGGTTTCCAGTATAAATGGAAAGATTTGATCGAAGGAGCCACGTTCAGGATTAATAACGGTGAAAAAACTCACTGAGGGAACTGGAAATGAAAGCAGTGTGCCCAGAAGTATCTGTGTCTGCTGATAATAAGGTTCTTTACCAATTAATTGTATTAATTCATCTTTCTTTTACTGCCTAGGGTCGATGTGCCAAAGTGTTTTCTATCAATGACAAGAATGACTGGAAAATAGTCCGGAAAGCTTTTTCCATCATTGACTTCTCTGAAAAAGATATCGAGGTACTGCTTGTGAAAAGGGACTGAGCAAAGGGATTTCAGAGAGGAGGACACTGCTCTTGGCCTGAAGTGATGGAAGCAGCTGTGCCTGGGAGAGGGGTTCAGGGTGGAATAGGACGCACTTTGGGTGGTCAGGACCTGAAGGGGCCGACAAGAAACATGGAGAGGGACTTGGACAAGTGGCAGGACAAAGGGGAATGGCTTCCCACTGCCAGAGAGTAGGTTTGGATTAGATATTGGGAAGAAATTGGGTCCCTGAGGGTGCCCAGGGAAGCTGTGGCTGCCTCATCCCTGGAAGTGTCCAAGGCCGGGTTGGATGGGGCTTGGAGCAACCTGGGCTGGTGGAAGGGGGTGGAACTGGATGATCTCTAAATTCCTTTCCACCCCAAACCATTCTGGGATTCCATGACGCTGTGGGATTGAGGCCGTGGGTGGTGAAGAGCACGATGCCAGTGGTGCTACCGGGTTCTCTGACTCACCTCCTTCAGCCTGGCCAAAATTCTGTTAATTAATGATAGGAAAGATCAGCAGGACCCCACAGGGCTGTGGGAACCCGTGTTCTAATGGACTATCTCCCGTTATCAGCATCTCTTTGGAATCGTTGCCAGTGTCCTGCACCTCGGGAACATCCAGTTTGAGGAGGACAGCAATGGCCACGCCATCATCCGCGACGGGACCCAGATCAAGTGGATTTCCAAGGTGCCTCTGCCCAGATCTGCTCAGAATTCCCAGTGCTAGGAGGAAAACCTTAACCTTGCTGTGATTTTCTTATAGGGACAAAGTAATTACTCCCAAAAGCACCGGGATAACTCTAAAAATACCCAGCTCTTGTTGCAAACCAACTTGAGTTTTCTCCCTGAAATTTCCTTGTTGCTCCAGGGTGAGGGTGACTGGGAAGGGGCTGGGGGTTGTGCCCCACTGATCTCACAGTGCTGCTTATTGAAACAGGGACCTGTGGCTGTGCTCTGAGTGCAGATACTTCTCTCCCCTGCAGCTCCTGGGTGCTCACCTGTCCATCCTGCAGGAAGCTCTCACCCACAGGAAGATCGAAGCCAGATCCGAGGAGGTACCGGGGGGTTCTGTGTAGTCCCAGAATAATCTGGGAAACCCCCAGGTAGGGGGTGGATGAAGACCCGGTTCTTAGTGTAAACCAGATCCCTCTGGCTGTCCCTCTCCTCCTCCACATGCCCTTCTACCAGCCTGAGACATTAAACTAAAATATATTGGAATTTTATTGCTGTTAAAAAGCTGGATCAGGGACTCGTATTTGAGCCAAACAATTTCCCCTTGCCCAGTCCATGGTGCTTCCTGGGAAACTGGGCTGCACAAACAGAGAAGAACACTGGGAAAAACTCCTCCTTGAACATTCTGTATTTTTATTTTAATAATATAAAACTAAAACGAGGTCAGAATATTTCCCCACTTCGTCTAAATTAATACCCACCAAAATGTAGTGCCCCAAACCTGCTGGCAGGTGGGGATACACCAAACTGAAGGAACACTGATGGAAAAGGAAGCTGTGGGTAGAATCAAGGAATTCCAGGGTCTTTTGGGTTGGAAAGGACCTTAAAGATGATCCCATTCCAACCCCCTGCAGGAACAGCTGCAGTCCAGGGGTGGCTGTGCTGTGGTGGAGGACAATGTGGCCGCTTCTCCAAGCCACAGACGTGACCTGGCTGTGCAGAAGTTTGCTCTGATGCCCCGTGGTGTTTATCCTCTCTGGCATATCTTTATTTCCAGGTGCTCAGCCCGCTGAACGTGGATCTGGCGTTCTGCGCCCGGGACGCCGTGGCAAAGGCAATTTATGGAAGGACTTTCACTTGGCTCGTCAACAAAATCAATGGCTCTCTTGCCAACAAGGTTGGTTTCTTGTCTGGGGTCCTTTGAGACCCTGAATGCTCCTAAAATGCTGAGCAGTTTCTCCAGACAGGCCTCACAACCCTCATCACCAAATATCTGGGATGTTGGATAATTGCTGCTGGGACATCCCCCAGCCCTGAGCCAGAAAACCCTTTAGTTAACTCTCTGTTAAAGAGTTTTAGCAGTTCATTACCTGCTTTAAAGTGGCTTCTCCACTGCCCTTTCTCTCAAAGAGAAAGTTTGAAATTCAGGTGAAAGCAGCCACCTGCAGGGAAGGAGCAATGGCAGAGCAGGGGTGTCTTTGACAGGATTCGACTCAGAAAACAGTTATTGGCCTGCTGGATATTTATGGCTTTGAAGTGCTGGACACAAACAGGTACAGGCTGTTCCTGGGATTTGGGGTGACCTGAGGGCACCAGAGGTCCTGCATGAATTTTTGAGTGTGCCCTCAGCCCAGCAGGGCAAGGTACAGGGGACTAAAACCTGGGTACACGGCTTTGCTGGACCCCAGGAAAAGCTTCACCTTGGGCTGCAGATCTAGTTTGGGCTGTGCAACAGTGTGGGAGCGAGGGGTGGGTTTGGTCCGTGTGGGAATGGGGGTTTGATCCGTGTGAAAATGGGGAATTCCGTCCCTGTGGGAATGGGGTTTGGTCTCTGTGGGAATGGGCGGTTTAGTCCATGGAGGGAGAAGCAAAACTTCCCCTGGAACACACCAAACCTGCTGCTGATTTAACCTCCCTGAAGCTTTGAGCAGTTCTGCATTAATTACTGCAACGAGAAGCTGCAGCAGCTGCTGATTGAGATGACCCTGAAAGCAGAGCAGGAGGAATATGAACTGGAAGGGATTGAGGTAAATTGTATTCCCCCGCCTCCCTTTTCCCTCTGAGCTGCCATTACCCTGAATGCTTTTGATAATCAGTGTGAAAGTCATCCTGAGTTTTCAGTTTGTTATTGTTCCCATGGGAAGCGTGGGATTTGCCAGGGGTCTCCTTCTGTAACCCTTTTGAAGTGCAATTTAGCCCAGACTTAATTGACAGCATTTAAGGAAGAAGTAGGACCTTCCCCGAAACTCAGGTGCTCGGCAGTGACAGTGTCCCTGGAGAATGAGGGACTCCAGCAGTGTGAAACATGGGAAGGTGGAGAGGATTCGTGTGGAGAGCGAGAGGATGGTGTGGGCTGCTGGAAGCAGGAGAGCTCTGGAGTGGGATCATGGATCACTGCGCTGTCACCTTTTCCCTCAGTTGATCCTAATTCGCAGCACTCATTTCAGCAGGATCTGAGGCTGGATCTGATTTCAGTTCCAAAGAACTTAAGAAATTGCAAAGAAAAGGTCTTCATCTAAAACTGTTCTTCCTTTTTCCCTCTCCCAGTGGGAACCAATCCCGTATTTTAACAACAAAATCATCTGTGACTTGGTTGAGCAGAAGCACAAAGGAATAATCTCCATCCTGGTAAGAACAGAGTTTGTGCTAAATTAAAATGCAGGCCTGTGCCTTGCTCTAAGGGTCCTTAATCACATTTTTCCCTCTAATTATGGGATGAGTCTGTGTTATCCAGAACAGAAACACAGATTCCTGTAAGAAACACCCAGAGGATGAGGCAGAGGATCCGGTTTTGGGGGGAGTTAAAGGTGGGGGATGTTCTGCTTCCCCTGCAATGAGGCTTTGGGTTTGTGGGATGAAGCTCTACTAAATGTTGTCCAGGAGGGAATATGAGCTCAGAGCAGCTCTGATCCAGTGCCTGCTGTTCCAGGATGAGGAATGTTTACGGCCTGGGGAAGCGAGTGATTTGAGCTTCTTGGAAAAGCTGGAAGAGAAAGTAGGAGATCATGCCCACTTCGTGACGTATGCATTTACCCTCTGTATCCTCTCCCGGACCCTTCCCATCCCATATCCATGGCAGGGCTGGGGAGGGAACAACCTCTGCCTTGTCCCAGAGGGAATCAAACACCCCATCCAGTGTCTGATGCGGGAAAACTCCTCTGGTGGATTCGGGAGGTGTGAGCGGGGCTCTGTGTCTTCACTGGTCTGATGCTGAGCTTTGAATCTATCATTCCACACCAAAATTAGGGACTCCTCATTTTGACCATGAAGGTTAAAATGGCTTTGGCCCCCATGGACCCCAGGGAAAGCTGAAGATGTTGTGACAAGGAGCCAAATGCCTGAGGCTGAGGGGGGATATGTAAATATTTACACTCATCTTGTTCTGTGTGAGCTTGGAGTACGAAGAGGAGAGAAAATGCTCGTGCTCCTCTCCCCCAGCTGAGTGACATTTTGGTTCATACTCCATTTGGAGGGGTTTTGGATCCCATTTTGGTGGCAGCTGAGCGCGTTGGCGCCGGGCTGTGCTGGCACTTCCCCGCAGGAGCTGCTGAAGGGCTGTGACAAGTCATCAATTGAGAGGCGCAGTGCTGAGCTGTCACTGTTCCTGCGGCTCTGAACTCCACCACAGCCAAGTGGAAAATTTGTAGCCAACTTCCTTGTCACCACAATGTGCCTTAATGCCGTTCTGCCTGATTAAAAGCTTTAAATAGAAGTGCTGGAGCTCCTTCCACGGGATCTGCTCTTGGAAGGAGCTTTGATACACGAACGTGCTGTTGTGACACTCGGCTCTGCTGTTTGTGACTGCTTACAAAGCTGAAACTTCAACTGTGAAGTTGCTCTTTTTTTTTTCTCTCCTTTGGGTTTTTTTTCCTCCCCAGGAATCCTTGCTTTCTAAAATATTCCTGCTATTCTCGAACGTTTGGATTCCTCCTTTGTATTTGGGTTCCTGCTCTAGGGCAAAAGATCTGAAATCCTTTCCCCCCGGGGTTTGCTTTGGGGTGGAGGCAGCTGGTGATTTTTATTTTCCCCACATAAGCAGTAAAAATGTATTTAAATGGATGTTATGGGGAGAAATCTTAGTATTTCTGGAATGGGTGATCAGTGCCAAACGGCAGTGAGTGCATCCCAGGTATCCTGAGGAGCTCGTGGGAGCTGCCTCCCATTCTCTGCTGCCAGCAGGGAGAGATGATGGTTTATCAAGGGCCATAACTCCGCAGTCAGAGCCACATCAATAGCACCAAACACCACATTTCCAGCTGTCCCCCAGCTGGGACTCCCCCCAAGCTGAGGGAATCTCTTTGCTGCTTTTCTCCTGCTGTTTTGTTGGATTTTCCCCTCCCCGGCAGGCGCAAGCTGGCGGATCAGAAAACGCGGAAATCCATCGACTGGGTGGATTTTCGCCTCCTCCACTACGCGGGAGAGGTCACCTACTGTGCCGTGGGTGAGTGGGAAACGGCCGGGCTGGAGCTCCCGAGCTCCTAAACTGCTGTGGGTGATGGTGACTTGATGGGGAGAGGAATTACAAAACACCTGCCCTCTGCAGGCACTGCCCTGGAAGTCTTAAATGTGGCTGCAGTGAGCATTTTGACGATGTGAATGTTCCAATTTTCTTTTGTATTTTCTTTTAATTTAATTTTTTTTTCAGGGTTTCTGGAGAAGAATAACGATTTACTGTACAGAAACCTGAAGGAGGTAATCACAAAAAAAGGGATCTTGGAGCAGAAGATTTATTTACTCTCTGCAGCAAACAAAACCATCCTTTTTTCTTTAGCACTGATCTTTAGGCACCTCTGTGTGTGTTCTCAGGGCTGTGCTGCTCCCAGGAGGAGTAGAAGGGCTGCTCAATAGGGCAGCTTTTATCTCCTCATGTTTCAGGTGCTGTGCAACTCCAAGAACAGCATCATGAGGGATTGTTTCCTCCTGTCGGAGCTGGACAACAGGAGGAGGCCGGAGACTGTGAGTTCTGTCTTTGGCCCTAACTCTGAATAATCAGCTCAGCTCCCCAGGTCTTGGTTTAATCACTGATCCCTTCCTCAGTCCTGATGGCCATAGACTAAAACACAGCAAGTTCCACCTCAACCTGAGGAAGAGCTTCCCAAGGAGGGCCTGGAGTCATTCCAAACCCACCTGGACACGCTCCTGTGTCACCTGCCTTGGGAAGGGGTTTGCCTGGGTGATCTCCAGAGGGCCCTTCCCACCCCATATATTGTGGGATTCCGGGATTCCGGAATTCCTGCACTTGGTGGGTGTTTTTGCTGCCATCCACCCCTGAGAGCTCCCTGGCAGCGGATCAGTGGTGCTGCTGAGACAGCAGCCAGCAAAGTGACATCCCACGACACATCCCCCAAGGAGCAGGGAGCTCTGAAGGGCTGCCTGGTGTGTCCAGCTGCATGGCCAGGGCTCAAAAGCTCCAGCTCAGCACTGACACAACCGACCACGCTCCAAAAACTCCAGGCTACCACTGCACCATCAGCTTTTGCCTCCAGCTTTAAGCTGGAAGCAGGGAGTAGATTTCATTTCCTGCAGGGAAGAGTTCCAACGCTCAGGAAGTTTTTTTTGATGCTGTCTCAGGTTGCAACCCAGTTCAAAAACAGTCTGACGAGCCTGATCGAAATCCTGATGTCCAAGGAGCCCTCTTACATCCGCTGCATCAAACCCAACGAGAACAAGGAGCCTGGTAAGGCTGGGCCTGAAGACTCTGCTGAGTCCAAGGAATGGACAGAGGGATTTGTTTGGAGCAGGGTGCAGCGTGTATAGGTTGTGTGGATGTGTTTGTGTTTATATTTTTATATTAATAGCTTGGTTAGGCTGGCAGCAAATTTATCCCCGCGGGTAATCGGGGATTTGATCCCTTCCCGGTTTCCCCCCCAGTCCGTGGGCACGTGGGTGAGCCTCCCCAGGCAGAACTGCCCAGTGAAAGGTGTGCTCTTGCTGCAGGGAAGTTTGATGATTTCCTGATCCGACACCAGGTGAAGTACCTGGGGCTGATGGAGCACCTGCGGGTGAGACGGGCCGGCTTCGCGTACCGGCGCAAGTACGAGCTCTTCCTGCAAAGGTGAGGGAGCTGCTTCCCCTCTGCCCAGAAAATCCTGCCCTCCTGAGGGCTCCAGATTCAAGCAAAACTTGAGTCCCAGCGGTGGGAGTTGTCAGCAGACCCTCTCCTGCTTCAAAAATACTCTTTGCGTTGTGTGTTGTCTGCATCATTTTGATCTGCGCTGGCATCTTCCGCCTCAAGTAAAGCAGAAGGAATCTGAGGGGGTTCCTCAAACTTCCTCAGGTCGTTCCTGTTGATGTCCTGCTGATCTTTCAGGTACAAATGTCTCTGTCCAGCTACCTGGCCGCACTGGCACGGGCCAGCAGCAGAGGGTGTGGAGAGGCTCATCAAGCACATTGGTTACAAGCCTGAGGAATACAAGTTAGGAAGGTAAATTCCTCCCTCTGGCTGCTCTGCTGCTCAGTGTTTGCCATCCTGGATCCTCTGCCCTGTCTGTGGCAGGAGCAAGGAGAGAGATAAAACCCCAAACACACAAATTTCCTCGTTATTTTTACCTGTTTCCTTGGGAGCTTGAATCCAGCCTTGTTTCTTCCATCTCTGGGTTGGGGCTCCAGCTTCTCCTGCTTCCCTGGGCAGCACAAGGCAGCTTAGGCTTGGGGGGCCTTACAGCTGTTTTGGGGGCTCTGAGCCTGCTTGGGGCAGCTGGAAGGATGGCTCCCCATGGATAACCTGCTCCTGGTCTCTTTTTCAGGCTCTGAGCCTGCTTGGGGCAGCTGGAAGGATGGCTCCCCATGGATAACCTGCTCCTGGTCTCTTTTTCAGAACCAAAATATTCATCCGCTTCCCAAAGACCCTGTTTGCCACGGAAGATGCCTTTGAGTACAGAAAGCACCTGCTGAGTAAGGTTCCAATTCCCTTGGTCTGGGACAGAGGAGCCTGGGGATCCTTGTTCCTGGCTCTGGGTGGGACAGGGTTTGGAGCAACCTGGGATGGTGGAAGGTGTCCCAGCCTGTGGCAGGGGGTGGGATGGGATGGGCTTTAAGGTCTCTCCCAACCCTGGTATGCATAGCTCTCAGAATCCATGGAAAACTCAGTAAAGTTGCTCCAGGCTGGGGAGAAATCCCTGCTGGAGTCCTGGGTACGTGGCTCCTTCAGAGCTCCTCGGTCCTACAACTGCCTGCCCAGATGCACCAAGTGCCTTTCCTTTGGGATTGGGATCTCTCCTGTCTCATCCTAGGGGTACCTGTCTGTACTTGCCTGAAAAGCATCACTGAAGGGCGTGGTACCTACAGGGGCCACTTCTGGCCCCGTTGGTGTTGTGGCCCCTCTGTTCCCTGTGCCACGGAGTGCAGGAACTCGGCTCCCCAGTGCCCTGACCCTGCAGGTGCCAGTGATGTCTCTGCCTTCTTTCCAGTTTCAAGACTCCAGGCCAAATATAAAGGATTCCTCGAGAAAAGAGCGTACCAGAAGAAGAGGAAAGCAGGTACGGGCTCTGGAATGGGGGATTCTCTTAGGGCTGGGCTTTCCACAGGAGCTGTAGCCATGAGAGGTCCCAAATCCATGGCGCTGTGGGCAGCCCTTGGGGCTGTCGGGGTCAGAGGAAGGTGGCAGCTGCACCCCAAGAGCATTCCCAGAGCATTTACAGAGGTTCCTTTAGTTCTGTTTGGATCCTCACACCACAAGCTGCTCTCGGCCTCAGCTGTGGGAGCAGCTCTGAGCAGCAGCAGCACCTTCTGTCACTCACGAGGGGACATTCTGGGCTACCTGGGGGTTGAGGGGACATTCTGGGCTACCTGGGGGAGAAACCCCTCTTATCACAGCAGGCTGATATGAAGTGCAGGCTCAAAGCAGCTTTCTGGGCCGTGGGCAGAGCAGGGACAAGGCCTGGCCTTGATGCTGAGCCCCACAGCGCAGGTGGAGCTGGATCCACCGTGGAGAAGAGAACGTTCCAAACGTGCTGTTCCCACCAGGCTGATTTTTACAGCTGCAAAATAACCAGATTTAACTTCTGCTGGGTGAATGTGAAGGCCAAGGCCCAGGACTGATTCCCTCTTGCAGCAATCAAGCTGGAGGCCTTTTGGAGAGGAGCCCTGGCACGGAGGGCTGCCAAGAAGAGGACGTGGGCGGTGCAGACCATCAGGAAGTAACTGTCCCAACCATGTTTCCCAGTCATGGAATCCTGGAATGTTTTGGGTTGGAAGGGAACTTCAAGCCCATCCCATCCCACCCCTGCCATGGGCAGGGACACCTTCCACGAGGCCAGGTTGCTCCATGTCCCATCCAACCTGGCCTTGGGCACTTCCAGAGATGGGGCAGCTACAGCTTCTCTGGGCAACCTCTGCCAGGGCCTCCCCACCCTCACAGGGAAGAATTCCTTCCTAATTTTTCTTCTGCCCTTCCATTCCCTTCACCCTCCCTCTCCACTCCCCTAAACCCAGCTCCTGAAGTAGAGCCCATTCCTTCCAAACTCCAAAGCACCGTGGTTTGGCCAGCAGAACTTGGCAAAAACTGTTAATATTTAGCATATTCTAAAGCTTGAGATTTCCATGGCTGACCCTCAGTGCACCTGAGCTGACACCAAGTGATCCTTAGCCTGTTGTGTGTCACCCATCCCTCCCCTCAATTCCGTGGATTTCTGGAGGTCACGGGATGTTTGCTGTAGGTTCATAAACGGCTTCATCAATCGGAAGAAACCCCTTTGCCCGGAGAACAGGGACTTTGTGAGGCTCTCACAGTACTACTACCTGATGAAGCTCCGAGACCACCTCCCAAAAAACGTCTTGGATGAGAGCTGGCTCCAGCCTCCCTCCATCCTGGAAGAGGTGAGGGTTTCTGGAGGCTTGGGGAGAGGTGGAGGCGGCTCCTGTTTGGTGGCCGTGTGTGTGTGTGCACATTCCAGGTGGGAGAAAATGATCTGCTGCTGGCTCATCCTCTGTTCAGAGGCTTTGGAAAAGCCCAAGATCTGCTGTGTTTGGATGGGAATGGGAGGAATAGCACCGTGGCTGGTGTTCCCAAGAGAAATGAGGAAGCTCCGTGTCAGTTTAAGCAATAAAAAGGGAAAATGCACTGACAGAAAAGTGAACTCACGAGCCCAAATAAAGACAAAATTAATCCCACGGTGGTTTAGGCTCATGGCACAGGCAGAGCTGTTTGCACAACTTCCCTGCTTTATTTTTTCCTGGGTTTTTTAATGCAGACATCCGAGATGCTCCGGAAAATCTGCATGAGGAACCTGGTGAGGAAATACTGCCGAGGGCTCACTGCCGAGAGGAAAGTGCAGGTAACCAACCCTTGGAATGCAAATGGGGGAGTTCAAACAGTGATCTCTGCTCCCTGAGGATCCTCTGGAACACAGGAGCACCTTCTGATCCTGCTGCTCCAACCAGCCCCTCGGGGATGAGAGCAAACTTCCCATCATAGGAGAGCAAAGTCCTGGAGCCAGGGATTTCCTCCAGAGTCTCTCATAATGGATAGAACAGACACGTGGGGCTTAATTTGTGGCACAAAAACTGCTCTCCATAGAATTGGAAAAGACCCATAAATAACAAAAACTTGTAGGATTTTCCCTGCTGCCCCTTCACTTGGTGTAACACAGGAATAAACCCAAAGCTGCCGGAAGAAGCGCAGCACAATTCTAAGATTCCACGAGTCAAGTGGGCAGGGCGTGGGTGGAAGGATGCTGTGGAGTAGCAGCGTTTGCACTGTCCCTGCTGACGTTCCCAGAGGAGGAATTCCAAGGGTAAAGGCCTCTCCTTCTCCCATCAGCTGCAGCAGAAGGTGGTGACCAGCGCTGTTTTCAGCGGGAAGAAGGAGGGATACCTGGAGAGCCTCAGCCAGCCCTTCCTGGAGACCCGCCTGAGTGAGTTCAGCCACTCAGGAAAGTCCTGCTTGACCAAACAGACTCTTTCCCAAGAGGAATTCCCTCCTGGCACAGGCAGCATCCCCTTCCATCGGAGTTCCTCCCTCTGTCACATCGAGTGACATGAACGCAGTGATGGATCTGCCATATTGTTCTCAAACTGGGGATACTGGGATCCCTCTGGAACAGAGAGCCGTAATCCTGAGCAGAATTCCCTGGGGGCTGGGATGGATCAGGGTCTGAACCAACAGCAGGCTCGAGAACAGGCAGGAACTCCCGGTGTGAATTTACTCATCAGGCAGGAAAAGGCACCAAAATGGGTTTGGGGGCAGCTGGAGGTGACCACGCTCAGTTTGGAAGGGAGCATTCCAAGGGGAAAAGGCCAGGTGGGGTGAAGACAGCTAAAGCAGCTCTCTGGGATCTGCTGGGGGGTGGGGAATGTCTGTCTGGGGCTGTGGCTCTGTCACCCACACCCAGTTTCTCTTTCTGGTTTGCTCCTCAGAGGAGAACGACCTAAACCCCAAAGTGCTGCAGCTCATCCGTGGGGAGAACATCAAGGTAATGGAAGGACAGAACCCTTGGAATTAACCTTCACAGAGTCGTGGAGCTGGTTGCTCACACAGGAACTGATGAAGAGCAGTGGAGCCGCCATTTCCTTGCTTTTAAATTGGAGACAGATCTCAAAATACACCTAATTAAAAGTTATTTATGATTCCTTTTAATGAAAGCTTAAAGATCATTCCTAGCCCTGTCCAGGGCAGGAGCAGAGCTGCAGTGCCCGTGCACTTCCCGTGTTTATGGCATGCAGGGCACAGGGGCTCCATCATTCCCAGAATGGGATTCTGCCTCCTGAATTTCCCAGTGTAAGGAATCCAGAGCCCTGTGAGCTCACAGCTGCTGTGAGCTGGGACCTGCAGCTCCACGGGCAGAGCTGCTCCTCACTGAGCTGCTTCCAGTCAGGAAAATCCAAACCCCTGGAGCAGGAGCTTGCAGTAGTGGAAATGCTGATTCCAACTCGTTGTTTTCAGTATGTGACCCCCGTGATAAAATATGACAGGAACGGCTTCAAGGCGCGGGAGCGGCTCCTGGTGCTGACCCAGAGCTCGGCCTACGTGGTGGAGATGGCCAAGATCAAGCAGAAAATCGAGTATTCCACACTGAAAGGTACCAGTGGGAGTCATTGTCCAAGGCTGGATGGGACCAGGAGTGACCTGGGCTAGTGGGAGGTGTCCCTGCCCACGGCAGGGGGTGGAATGGGATGGTCCTTAACGTTCCTTCCAACCCAAACCATTCCATGATGATTCTGTGGGTTGTTGTGGGGCTTCCTGTCCTGCCAGGCATCCTTGAGGAAGGATGAAATTCTGAAACCTTGTCTTGCAAAGATGTTTGAACGATCTATCCCTCTTTTCCTGGGGGCTGGACAAAGCCTTGAAGGATGATTTTATGAGTAAGAGTTCCTTGAAATGTTTAAGTGCAGGAGGACATCACTTTCTACTGCCATAGAAGGGAGAAAAAAGAACCCAAAACTTTCCTACCCTGGTTTGTGGGTATTTTTTAATCCTGGCACTGTTGGAAGCACAGTTCAGGAGTAGAATGGATCCTTCTCCCTCTTCTGGAAAGGTTTGGGGCAAACAGCTCGTGCAGGGGTTTAAATCACCACTGCTGGAATTGTGCTGTGGACAGCAGGTGACATAAAGGGACCTTTAGAAGATACTTTGAAAATTCAGACTAATTAATCAAAGTAGGAACTTTGTGTGTTTTTGCTCTAAGAATGGGAATATTCTTCTCTCTGGGGAAGGACAGAGCCCTCCTTCAGGAACGTGACTTTCCCTGTAACCACGTGGGGCTGGAGTCGCTGCTCCTGGGGGAAGGAGCTGAGGGTGGTGTGGAGCTGGGCTTGGTAGGTTTTCCTCTAATTTTTGGGGTTCTTTTGAAGGGATCTCCACCAGTAACCTGAGCGATGGCATCGTGGTCATTCACGTTCCCGAGGACAAGCAGCAGAAGGTAGGAAATTGGGATGCAGCTCCTGTGAGCCGGTGGTTAAAGTGAGGTCATGGGGCTGATGCTTCTGACATCATCCTATAAACTCCTGGAATGACACAATTCCTGATGTTTATTAAGTGTATAATTAGCCAGGCCTTTACATTCTTGCTGTCTCAACATGAAAACTTCCACTTGGAATCCCAACCTGTAAGGGAATTGTGGAGAGTGAGAAGGTTCCTCCTGAGCCTCCTTTTCTCCAGGCTGAGCCCCACCAGCTCCCTCAGCCTTTCCTGGTGTGACTGATTCTCCACACCCTTCCCAGCTCCATCCCCTTCTCTGGACACTCCCCCTGCCTTGTTTTTTAGAACCAATAAATCCTAAACAATCCCTGGAAAAGGTGTTTAAATTGGTCACTTCTGCCCGGCACTCGCTGCTCTGGCGTTCCAAAAGAGTTTCTCTGCACCATCCCGTGCTGGGGTGATGCCAGGTGAGTTTATCCCTCTTTTTTTTGTTTCCAGGGAGATGTGATACTGCAGTGTGAGCACATCTTTGAGACAGTGACCAAGCTCTGCATACTGGCCAACAAGCAAAGCGTTGTGAAAGTGGTGAAGGGAAGGTAAGGAAGGCAGGAAGGTGCGTGGGTAGCACTGGGCAGGCTCTGTTTTATGGAAAAACCTTTTAGGCCTGGACTAGGTCAAGACTGTTGACATCACCCCAGCAGACAGTGCCCAAATCTGGACAGGTCTGGTGCAGCAGCATCTCTGGTTTTGTGACTTCCAGAAGCACAGGGGAGAAGAGATGGGATGCATTGAGAGAAAATGTGTTAAAAATCATCCCAATGTTTTTCCCAGGCTGATGAGTCCTGCTCCCATGGTGGTTGCACCTTGCTAGGGGTGCTGCTCTGCTCTGAGAGCTGCCTAAACCCCACCTGCCTAAACCCAACTCACTTCTAGGTGACTGTACTTTAAACCCACTTCTTTTTTCAGTTTCCTGATGTGACCTGGGCGTGAGCTCGTGGCTTTAGTGGTTCCACGGGGGATCCCATTAGCCCCTAGGAAAGCCAGCTCAGAAGCTGTGGGTCACCTCAGGACAAATGCTCCTCTCCCAGAGGGATTGAGGAGGCCCAAAATGTGATTGCAGGATCCTCCCAGTCCCAGCCCCGAGCTCCTGGCAGGTGGATGCAGTCCGTGTCTCCGACCTGTGCAGGAATTGGAGCTGGCAGGTGAAACCTGCACTTCTGCTCCAGCTTTTCAGCCTGGCCTTTGCGTTTCAGCTCTAATTAGATTTGGCGTGCTCAGTGCTTTGCTCCAGGTCAGATCTGCTTAGCTTCCAGTGCTTAACAGCACCAGGAACACTCAAAAGCCTGGGCTGGGCAGGCTCGTTCCATTCATCAACCCCTTCGGCTGGCTGGGATAATGCAATTGTTTAGGAAATTCACCTAAGCTGGAGGCTCTGATCCGCTCCTCTAACGAGATTTGCCCAGGGAACAGAAATAAAGGGGGTTTAGAGTAAAGCCTCGTGTGGGGAGAGCTCTGCAGGGGGATTCTGTGCTTCCAGCCTCCGGTTCCGCGTCGGCTCCGGGAAGGAGGGGACCATGGTGTTCACCGTGGGGCCGGAGCCTCAGGTCTTCAAGGACAAAACTGGACAGCTCACAGTGGTAAGGCCTCACCTGAGCTCAGGGAGGCACCTGCTGCTTCCTCCTTTGGCTCTCCACCTGCAGAGAGCACAGCCTCCCCTTCCTGGGAGTCCAGGAGGGAGCGAGGCCCCTCCCAAAGCAGGAAGTGACCACCCTGTCAGTGTCACCTGCGTGAGGGATGGGTGTCCCCAGCTCCAGGGATTGTGCAGGAATCGTCCCAGGGATGGGGGAGCGAGGCTGGCTCCTGCTGTGGGCACATAGAGGATGTAGTCTGACCCAAACTCAACGTGCACCTGCAAAATGAGGCCTCAGGCGATGTTTTCCTCCTCTTGTTGCCTCCCCTCACCCGAGTTATGCCTGAAATGGGTCAAGGGATGGAGGGAAGGCACTTCTTGTCACCCAAGCAGGTGCTCTGAGGAGCTGACAGCTCCGAGGAAGAATTCCAGGTGGAGTTCTCCATCCTGCAGACCAGAGAGGGAGGGAATTGTCTCTATGTACCAATGGGCAAATAGAAACTCCACCACCACCTCTTTCCCCAGGCACCTTGAGGATTCCTGATTTAATGGCTCCTTCCTCTTCTCCTCCCAGGTGTCAACCCCAAGAAAGTCTTGATGAGAACCAGTTCCTGTTCCCACTCCCTGCCTTGGCTGGGAACAGAAAGGAGCCTGCAGGATGAGAGCAGCCCTCACATCTCCCCTGGAATCCTTGATGCCACAGGGCTGCTGTGATTTGAGAGTTTGTTTGCATCTTTTAGGCTCTTTTTTTATAGCTTGAAACTATTCAACTCTAGATAAATAAAATCCCTGATGTTGCTGTAACGTTCCCGGAAGGAGACGCTCGTTACACGGTCACAGGGACATTTATCCCCAAAATTCCAAGGTAAAAATCTCCATCTCTGAGATGTCAGGAATGATTAGAACAGAAGCCAAAAGGCTTCTCTAGCTGTACTGTGAGTCGCTACTCAGGAGCACCACAAAAAGTGCAGATCAATGTTAACCCTGGTCTAAAAACACCTTTTCTCAGGGCAGACTGACCAGAGAGATCCCAAAAGCTGGGGCCTCTCCCACAGGGAGGGCTGGGAGGTCAAACTGACATCAATTAGGGTGGAGATCTGATTATTTCATCCCAAAAGTTCCTCCAGCCCCACAGCCCATAAGGACATTGGGCTTCAAGCCAGTAATAAAGTGACTCGCATGTAAATATGAAACATCTTCTAATTTATTGTGTTATATTAAAAAAAACAAAAGTACATATTGCAAACATCAACCATACACTGAAATCCAGCTGAAGCTTGTTCTGTGCAGAAGTCTGGACAGGTGGGAATGATTGTACAGAACAGGAATTTGCTGTTGTCCATGAAACAATTCCATTAAGACTGAAAGGTTCTACCTCCGCTTTGCTCTAAGGTAGGATGGGAGCTTGGAGCCTTCCCCGGGTGCTGGGGCTCAGGGGATCCAAAACCTGCCTTGGGGAAGTGCAGGAGCAGCTGCTTTGGTGCTACAGGGACAGAGGTGGGAAGGGGTCACCAGGGCTGGTCCCTGTCCCCTCCTCGTGCATCCCCACCCGTGTCAGGAGCTGGGAGGGGACAAAACCCCTTCCCCCAGGGGCCTTTCCTCAGCTCGCCTGGGCTATGTTGTCATTGCTGGTGCTGGAGAATGGAAGCAGCCAGCTCTGCTCTCCCTGGCCCTGGGAGGCAGGGAAGGATAATCTGAAGAGCTGCTTGTGCCCAGGACACCTGCCCTGAGCCCCAGCTGCACCTGAGAGCTCAGAGCAAAACCACTTAAGGTAACGAGGCTCAGGACTGAGAGCATTTGTGCAAGGGCATGGCCAGGGTGTGCCCAGAGCAAGGACAGGGGCAGCAGGTAAAGGACAGGCCCCAGGACAGCACAGTGGCTGCTGTGCTGCACCACTCCAGCACCCAGAGGATGAGCTCAGGAATGAGTTAAGGCAGAGTCTGCCCACAAATGCGGTAACAAAACTGAAATTTAAACTCTCCTGGAGTGACTCTGCTAAACCAACAGCTCTACAAAGCGCCGTACAAAGATTAAAAACAGCCCTCCCCCGGTTTTTAAGAACTCCGTTTGCATAACCTGAAAGGGGAAAGCCTGAAGCCAGTTAAGGATCTATTTACAGAGAAGTTAATCACGTAGCTGTGACCTGTCAGGTGCTTAGTACTGGTGTCACCTCCTGGGGCTGGGGCTGGGGCTGCCGGGGAGGTCAGCACAGGCAGGGATGAGCTGCCCTGAGCCTGCCGGAGAGCAGCTCCCGGCTGGAGCGAGCAGGGTTTGCTGCAGGACTGCTGCTGGTCCCTGTTCACCCACAGCCTCCACGCCCAGCAGGGCTGTTCCAGATGCTGAGATGCCCAGTAACAGCGCAGTAATCACCAGTAAGTGTCAAAGTACACAGTGCTGGAGAAACAGCAATCCAGGACTTCGCTGCCTCGCCCCCAGCTAATCCTAGCCCTGAGGGGGAGAAGGGAGAGGCACTGGCTCCTTCCCTCTCTGCACTGCTCCAACCCCAGAGGGTGCTGCAAACAGGTGTTGTACAACTCCAACTGGAAGCCCTGAGGTGTCAGGACAGAGCTGGAGCTGCTGAACCTCAGGGAGGCCGTGGAGCTCTCAGTGAACAATCAGCAGCTGCAGGAGAAAGAGGAGAGGGGACAGGTACAACACCCCCACCTGCCACAGCCACCAGCTGCCTGCAGCGTGGAGAAGTCTTTGGTTACTAGAAAGATGGCCTCAGACTAACTTTGAAGTCTTTTGAGCTTTACTTGATGATTCAAAACTGTACAGCCACTTCACAGTTGTGTTTCAGCCTCTACCAATGAGCTCCATGGAACCGGGGTGGAAATGCTCTGTGGAACAGAAGAACGTGGCTGATGCTGCTGCAGCACTTTTGGTTTTCACTCCGTTCCCATGTCCTTAGCAGCCCTGAGCCAGGAGCGGGGATCCTCGGAGCAGGAACAGAGCTGCTGCTCCAGGAGGCTGGCTGTTAAAGCCAGTGTGAAATATTCCAGAGAAAGGGTCAAAAGAAACTCTAGCCTGGGGCAGAGTGCTCTGCCCACGGTGCAAGTTTAACCCTTCCTGCCTCGGGTTTCTGTCCCTCCCAGGACTGGTGACCTGAACTGGCACAGCTGTGGCTCGGCTCCCAGCCCTATGGAATGACACCCCACCTCCCACCAGCACTGTCACTTGACTCCACGACAGGCAACAGGAGACGAGGAGGTAGATAAAATATTCATGGACAAGAGAAAAGCACTCGTAGGAAACCAGAGTGCCTGCCCTTCCCCACACAGCTGCCATGGCTGGGAAGACTTGGAATACCCTCAGGATAAAGTCCAACAGGGAGTATCTGCCTCTGGGTCACTGCCTGCTGCTCTTTCTCCTCGCTCAGAGCAAGGCAACGCTCCTGGATCAGTTCCAGAAGGGAACCAGGGCTGCTGCCCCCCACCAAGAACCCCCAGCATGGGGGGATTGAACCTGCTGCGACTCCTGCTGCTGCCTGGGAACCAGCCCTCAGCTGAGATCCAGGCTCAGGCAGAAGCTCTAAGCACTGACCAGTACCAACACCACTCCCAGGGAAAGCAACCGTGGACAATTTGCTCCTGATACTCCTCCTTTGAGAGGAATTTTAACCTTGAACCGTAGGGATAAAGCAGGGATGGGTGTCCCCAGCTCAGTGCTGCAGAAGCTCCACTGAACCCTTGGAGGAGCAGATCCTGAGAGCTGTGGGGAGCCCAAGGGAGCACCCCTGCTCCCTCTGCCCCCAGCACTCCAGGAATCTCATCAGCCTGTGCCATGTGTCCTTTGGGGAGTCACCCAAGGCACTCCCAAGCTCTCTCCCACGAGCCAGGGAGCTGTGCAGCAGCTCTGGGTCCAGATCCCTGCCTTTCCCCCCAGCCCAGGAGGGTCAGGGAGTGCCTGGAGGGAAGGAGGGTGGCTGGCTGAGCTTTTGTTTGTTGTTTTGGTTTTAAAGTGCAGGATCATTACCAAAGCCTCAGGAAGCCAGTCCTCCTCCCCTCCAGCACAAAACAGCAACGACAAGAGTGCTAAAAATTCCGGGCATTTCTCCAGCTGCTCAACAGGCCCTTCCAGGCTGCCCAGTAACCTCACTGATCCTCGCCCTACAACTACCGCATTTAAATACCCCAAATAACCTAGAGTTTGTTACAAATCACAATTTACAGACTGTGCTGGACAGGAGTTGCACTGCCTGGTCCTGCTGCAGGGCAGCCCCTTCCCCAGAGCTGCGGGGGTTCCCCCAGGCTCACTGGTGCAGGTGGGCCCTGTCGTCGGGGCGCTTGATGTGGATCCTCCGCACGCGCTCGATGCGCTCCCGCTCCTCGTCCTCCTCCAGGTGGTGGGAGCGCCCTGCAGCCCCTCCCGTGGCTTCCAGGAGGGCATTGTCCGGCCCCCTCCCATCCTGGGATTCGTACAGCAGAATGTTCAGGGTCTCCTCGTAAATTCGGGCTTCTGGGAACTCCACCTGGCAGGCAGGGAAGGGAAGGTCACTCGCTGCAGGCACCAGGGTACCTCGGTTTGGATCCCTGGTGCCTGCTGTTACCATTTCCTAATTGCACCCCAGCCACAGAAATCCTTTCAGGCACATTCCTTTCCATTCCATTTTTTGCTTCCAGCTTTTGAGTCCCAACAAGCAGCTGGGTTTTTACCAGAACCAGGCAGAGCTCTGCTGGGAAAGGGAAGGGTACAGGGAAGGTGTGCCACTGCTGGATCCCTCCTTACACAGAGGCGTAGAACCAGGGAATGATTTGGGTTGGGAAGAACCTTAAAGATCATTCAGTCCCAACCCTGGATCTACTCACAGCCCCCAAACACAAACGTGGTTAAATGCACAAGTTTGTCTAAAGATAGAGCTGGGCTGAACATTATGGAATATCACAGTGCTTTATGGAATACCACAGGGCTTTATGGAGCATCCCAACTGCCCAGTGCTACCCACCCTGAGCAGGCAGCTCCTGCTCTACCCCCAGGATAAGCTCCAGGTGCTGCCCCACTCTCAATGCATCGATTATCCTCCCGAGGTGCTGAACAATGACAAAGTGCCAGCCTGTTCAGCTGTCAGCGTGCCAGGCTGGAGCATTCCCAGTTTTCCTGTACCTTGGTCTGCTTTTTCTCGGTGGCATAAACGATGGAGGTGCAGCAGACCTCGGCGATCTTGCGGCCCTGCCCGTAGAAGGACCAGCAGCAGATCTCATCCCCAATGACATCCTTGATGAAGAGCACCCTCCCGTTGAACCTCAGGGACAGCTTGTCAAAGAGCTCGATGTTCTTCAGCATGTTGTCATCGGAGTTGCTGTGGGATGGAGGCAGCAGCAGGAATTTACAGGGCACGTGGGAGGAGTGGGAGCAGCGAGCACTGAGAGCCCTGAGCACCCAGATTGCTGCGTCACGGAATCCCACGATGGTTTGGCTTGGAGGGACCATGGGCAGTGGCACCTTCCGCTATCCCAGGTTGCTCCAAGCCCCATCCAACCTGGCCTTGGACACTTCCAGGGGTGGGGCAAAGCCAAGAAATTAATTCTTATTATTTCACTACTACAGGCAGGAAAACCTGAAGCAGCAGCAATGCAACAGCACCAGCCCTGTGAACAACTGTGCAAGGCTCTTTCGCCCAGGTGCAAAATCCCATCAGCCAAATCAAACCATCCCCAAGCTCAGCACCAGCTGGATGGGCACTGTTATGGCATGAAACTTATAAGGGAAAGGGGACAAGGCCCCAGCTTAATGATTTCAGCACTCACTGAGCTCCCTGTGTTCAACTGCAATCCATGGGAATGCAGACAGCACTTGGCCAGGAGCCTCTGCCAGCTGCACCTAAGGATTAGAGGAACTCCTCTGGCACAGAAATAGCACAGGCTCAGCCTTCCATTGATGGCAGCAGACTCCCTTCTGACTCCAGTTTGAAATTAATTGGGAAAAAAATGGAGTGCCTGCCAACACCAATCAGTCATTGGGTCTGGGGGAAGAAAAAGGAAACACTATCGTGGATTTTAGTCTAGGAAAAACTTCCAACAATTCTGGCTGAAGTCACTTACCTGGTATAGGAATATTTGTTGTTGCTTCTGTTATAGAGCAGCTTCACTGCTGGCTGTAAGACACAAAGCACAGATGAGTTCCAGGGAGCACAGCCAGAGCTGCAACCTCAGCTCACCCCCTGCCCCCAGAGAAAAGCCGCAATGACAAATTCCCAGTGGGATTTCGGTGGTGTTACTGCTGTTGCTGCATACCTGGGATGCACAGGTTGGCAGTGGGGCTGCAATCCCTCCTGACCCCTTCTGGGACTGGATCCTCATCTATTCTCATCTTCCCTCTGTCTTATCAGCACCCCCTGCCATGGGCAGGGACACCTTCCACTAGCCCAGGTTGCTCCAAGCCTTGTCCAGCCTGGCCTTGGACACTTCCAGGGATCCAGGGGCAGCCACAGCTGCTCTGGGCACCCTGTGCCAGGGCCTCCCCACCCTCACAGGGAAGGATTTTTCCCAATATCCCATCTAACCCTGCATTCCTTCAGCTTAAAGGCATCACTCCTTATCCTGTCACTCTATCCTTTCTCCAGCTCTCTTGGAGCCCCTTTAGGCACTGGAAGGAGCTCTGAGGTCTCCCCAAAGCCTTTTCCTCTCCAGGCTGGACACCCCCAGCTCTCCCACAGCACATCCCAAGTCTCCCTCACCTTGTTGGAAGTTGCAATCAGCTTCTGCTCCTCCTTGGAGGAGGTGATGACCGGGACCTTGCAGAAGGGCTCATACGCGTCCTTGTTCTGCGGGAGCAAGGACCAAACAGCAGCTGAGTGACAGCAGATCCCAGGGCACACCCACGTTTCCTGGGAATGATCTGTGCTGAGGGGTCAGCGTCCAGTCTGTCCCAGTGGTGGTTTCTGGGCTGTGGCTGGCCAGGCACCGGACTTCTGGGAGCACCTGAGGTGTCCATTCCTGCTGTCCACCATTCCTGCTGTCCTGTGCCCAGTTAAACAGCAGCATCTGGAATGGGGCTTCTCTCAGACAGGACACCAGTGACAGTGGCATCAAACCCTAAATGGGGACCTCAGAGCATAACAAAGAACACAGGGGACTCCCAGCAGCTCTGGAAAGAAGCTGGTTCCCCTGGATGTGACCAGACTCCGGCAGACAGTGACACGAGCGATTCCAATTTCCATCCCAGCCTCCAAAATCACCACGTGAAGACAAGGACAAAACCCTGCTCTGCCCGGATGCTGCCCACCCCCAGCAGCCCCTGAGCCCCGTGCCCACCTGCAGGGCTGCCTGGCACTCGTCTGCCAGCCCCTGCACCAGGTAGTACTTGGCCTCAGCCAGCAGCTCCTCGATCTCCCGGCGGCTCTCCGGGAGCGGCACGGCCCCATCCCGCAGGTAGTTCAGGATTGTCCCAAAGTGCTTCCCACAGCGGTCGATCAGGATCCAGCCTGGGGACACAGGAAGGCCACGGGAAGGACAAGCTGAGATGAATGTGGCAAAAGGCCTCGAGAGAGCAAACTGCTGAAGGACATGTTGGAATCGGGAACGTGAGGATGGAAGGGAAATGTGAGCGGAGAGTTCGGCACAGCCCTGGCCCTGGAGCTCAGGACCACAGCGGGAGGAAAATCATGGAATGGTTTGGGTTGGAAGGGAATTAAAAACTCATCCCACCCCACCCCTGTCATGGGCAGGGACACCTTCCACTAGCCCAGGTTGCTCCAAGCCCTGTCCAACCCGGCCTTGGACACTTCCAGGGATCCAGGGGCAGCCACAGCTTCTCTGGGAATTCCATCCCAGTCCCTCACCACCCTCACAGGGAAGGATTTCTTCCCAATATTCCATCTAACCCTGCCCGCTGGCAGTGGGAAACCATTTCCCCTTGTCCTGTCCCTCCATGCCCTTGTCCAAGTCCCTCTCCAGCTCTCCTGGAATCCCTAAGTGTTCCAGGGCCTCCCTGGAGCCTTCTCTTCTCCAGGGAAGAAAAGAGCTACGAGCAAAGCTGTGGGTGCAGGATCCACATTTCACCTCTCACTGCTGGGACCCTGGAAAAGCCGAGGCTGGAGTTTCCCTGAGTGAACAGATGGCCACTCTCACAGGCTGAGGCTCAGGAATGCAGCGAGGAAACGCTTGTGGGGAAGGAGTCATATTTTGGACAAATAAGGAAAGTAGGTTAAAGCAGCCCCTGTGTGTTCTGCATGAATGGAATTATGAGGAAAGTCTGAACATTTGGTTCAATCTGGAAAGGGAACACGGCCCTTTCTGAGGGAAAAGGAGGCACTTTGGAGCAGTTCACTCCAGGCTCCCCAGCTCCCTCATTCCTGCTGTCCACAGACAACACAATGTGTGCTCCAAGTGGGATTTTATAGGCTGGAACAACAAATTTGAGACACAACTAGAGATGGAAATCATGGAACAAAGGACTGATCCAGGCTAATGGCTAATCCAAATAGTGCAGAAAAAAGCCCATTTGGCAGTGCAGAGTATGGAAAGCAAGAAATCCCATTTTAGTGGGAGATTTAGTAGAAGGTGTCTCTGTCCATGGCAGGGGGTGGAACAAGGTGAGCTTTAAGGTCCCTTCTGACCCAAACCATTCTGGGATTCTGTGATAAAGAGGAAGCACAAGCCATGGTAATGAACCAGGACATCCATATCCCACAAATGCAGCTGCTTCCCAAGCTCACTGGAGCACACAGAAAGGTAAAGGGCCAGCTGAGAGCAGAAACTCCCCAAACTCCTCTGTTCTCCTCTGTGCTTCCTTGTAGGCTGCAAAAATCTGCTGCAACTTCATGTTTACAGATGGTGAAACTGCAGCAGAATTGCTCATTTTCATGTGGGGATGAGAAAACACTTCCAGTAGCGTTGCAAAATCGGAGTGACCACTAAAAGAGCTTTAAAAACCCTTCTGGTTCCCCCCAAACAGCCCAAAGGAGATGAGTCACAGGGAAGTGACCCCGCTGCCACTCGGCCACAGCAGAGCCAACAAGTGGGCTGAAGTCTTTTCGAGTTATTTTTTTAATTGCAGTGTTCCAAAAACATCCTGTGATCCATTTAGGAAGGGACACAGAATCCATGAACTGTATGAACATAGAATCATGGAATGGTTTGGGTTGGAAGGGAACTTAAAAGTTTATCCAGTTTCAACCCCCTGCCAATGGCAGGGACACCTTCTACTCTCTCAGGTTGCTCCAAGCTCTGTCCAACCCAGCCTTGGACACTTCCAAGGATGGGGCAGCCACAGCTTCTCTGGGAATTCCATCCCAGTCCCTCACCACCCTCATAGGTGGGATTTCTTCCCAATATCCCATCTAACCCCGCCCTCTGGCAGTTTGAAGCCATCCCCACCTGTCCTGTCACTCCAGGCCCTCGAAAATAGTCCTTTGCCATCTTTTTGTCAGCTCCTTCAGGCCCTGGAAGCCACACTGAGCTCACCCCAGAGCCTTCCCTTCTCCAGGCTGAACAACCCCAGCTCTCCCAGCCTTTCCTCCCAGCAGAGCTGCTCCATCCCTCAGATCATCCTGGTGCCTCCTCTGGAATTGCTCCAGCAGCTCCAGGTCCTTCCTGTGCTGGGCCCCAGGGCTGAAAGCAGCTCTGCAGGTGGGGTCTCACCTGGGCAGAGGGGCAGAACCCCCCCTCCCCTCACTGCCTTTGTCCATGGACACATCAGACCTTTAGGGAATTCATCTTTGTCTTACAGGAGTTCTCAGGGACAGGATCCAAACAGTCCAGCTAAACCAGACAACATTTTCCAACCAAGCTGTGGCAGGTGAAACAGGAGCCTGACACTGGACACTGCCTGAGGCTCCACTCTCTGATCAGCAGCTGGACCAGGGACAGCTTCCCCATCAACAGCAGCAAGGAGTCAGGGAAAAAAAAAAGAGAATTGGAACTAGGTGGATGCACCTGGAAAACTCACATCCTTCTCCCTGCCCATTACCATCCAAAGGAAATGCTCCAGATATTCCCATTTGCTGCAGTTCATCAATAATTTCTAAGCTGAAAACAATCATCTGCCACCCACAGCCAGAGAAGCCCAGACTTTTCTCCTCCAGCCCGAGGAGCAGCAGGTTGGAATTGTTCAGCTGGGAGGAGGAGCTGGGATCTGAATCCCAGACACAGAGCAGGACCCCGTGTGCCACATTCCAGACTGGTTAAACCCGACTCCTTCTTTTCCTAAGAAACATTTCGTTTGGTGCCAGGTTTTGGGTGTGACCAACTGGGAGGATTTTGAAGAATTCCAGATAAAAAGTGTTTCCTTTAGCAGCCCCAGTGCTATTGTCCCAGTTTCCAGGCACGGGGAGATAAAGCAAGAACTGCTGCAGTGGGAGTGTCTGTGTTACAACACACAGGAAGTATCAAATTCCTACTAAAACACGAGCTGGTTCCATGGAACAATCCCACACAGACACCGTGGGAGTCACAGCAAAATCAACTTGTGATTTTACGTCCCAAACACAATGTTTTAGCAGGAGAAACTCCAGTTATCCTCAGGTTTGGGGTGCAAACAGGGCCTCTGCGCTTCCAGGGCCTCTGAGCCCTGGGAATGGGATGTACCAGCCCTCCTGGACCTGCCCAGGACACTGGGATCACGCCAGGGTGGGCTTCCAAAATGAATTTGGAATTTCTGATCCATTTCCAAGCATGGGAAGTCTGGAATTGAAGAATTATCAAATTTACTGAAGCAGCTTCAGGGAGGGACAGGAAGATCCTGGTGGAGTTACCTCAAATTTAGCAAAGGGAGAGGGTTCACAACATTTCCATTCCTCCAGTGCTCCCAGTCAAAGTGGTGATTCCCATTTGACAGGTTTTTTTTTCCCAAATTTGACCCAGTCTTGATTCCCATTTGACAGGTTTTTTCCCCAAATTTGACCCACAGACTGACTTTTTTTATGCAGCCTCCATGGTCTGTATCCAGGATAATTATCCCTTTGATCCAGAGCCCCAAAGCACAGCATCCACATCCCTTCTTTATCCTGGCCTGGGATAACACCTGGAATAACACAGCTTTGTTTCCCCCAGCTTAAATATAAAGACTTCTGGCTAAACCAGGAATATTCAGCAAATCAGGCTGTATTTTTACGTTTTTTTCCTTCAAATCCACTTTGTCTTATCTCAAGAAAGCTTATCACAAGAGCCCTATAAACCTCTAAATAGACTATTCTGAAGCACTCAAAACTCGGTCCAACCCACCTCACCCTGTACTATATTTTCTCCACTTTCAGCAAATTCAAGCGAAATTTTCAAATCATAATTAACTAATCCCAAGGGAGGTGTTTGAACCTCCAGGCTCAGCTTTGCAGAGGCTGTTGGTAAAGACAAAGGTCCTTAAATATTGTCATGGGGAAAACATCACAGTGAAAATAAAGCTGAGCTTCCAATTAAACTCTGGCACACCCACAGTGTGGGACCATGGAGATAAAATTCCAGATTTTCTGAAAATTCTGCAACTGGTTCTGTTTTAGGGAAATCAACTGTCAATAGTCCCAAAAGAAAATGGTTTCATTTTTAAAAAATCAGCTTTTAGCTCATAAATACCCATGATCAGAGCATGTTTTATATTTTATTTATAACCAAGGAGACAAGAAGAAGGAACGGCATTCTGAGCTTCCAAAAGGACACACAAATCCCAACTCACGGATCCCTAATCACTATCCCCACCTTCTTCCATGGGCTTCAGAGCTTTAGTGTCAGTATTCTGAAAGGAAAAGATGCTCCAGGTGCCACCTGGGCCTGGCAGGAGCTTTGGCACTTCTAAGTGTCCTTCTGCTGTTCAGGCAACCACTCAGGCGATCCTTGTCTTTTGTTCCACATTTTTCTCAGCTGTATAATCATGGAATCGTGGAATAACAGCATGGTTTGGGTTGGGAGGGACCTTGAAGATTGTTTAGTCCATGGGCAGGGACACTTTCCACTATCCCAGGGTGCTCCAGGCCCTGTCCAGCCTGGCCTTGGACACTTCCAGGGATGGGGCAGCCACAGCTTCTCTGGGCACCCTGTGCCAGGGCCTCCCCACCCTCACAGGGAAGGATTTCTTCCTAATTATCTAATCCAAACCTATTCTCTGGCAGTGGGAAGCCATTCCCTCTTATCCTGCCACTCCAGGCCCTCATAAATATCCTCTGTGTTGTTCCTGCAGCTCCTTCAGGCACTGCAAAGCCGCAATTAGGTCACCCCAAAGGCGCCTCTTCTCCAGGCCGAACAATCCCAACCCTCCCAACCTTTCCTTGCAGGACAGACCCTCCATCCCTCCAACCACCTCTCCACACCTACAAACACAAGTTCCTCCAACCTTTCCACGACCCCGGGGACTTTCCCTGCCGAGGAAGGACGCGGCGGGCGCCGGGAGCGTCCCGATCCTTACCTTCGCTGTCCGTGAGCACTTCCATGCGCCCGCTGAACATGGCCTTGAGCATGGTGTCCTGCTTGGTGAGGGTCTGCATGGTGGTGTAGTACAGGGCCCCCCCCACGTTCAGCTTCACGTACTTGGAGCTGGGGCTGCTCCCTTTGAAGGACGTCGTGCGCGTCGCGGCCGCCGGCACTGCTGAACTCACCACGCTCTCTCCCGACATCTCTTCCTGCAAGGAGAGAAGTCCCAGCTCAAGAGAGCAGTTCCCAGCTCAAGGAAGGAGTTCTCACTTCAAGAGAGCAGCTCCCGGCTCAAGGAAGGAGTTCTCACTTCCAGAGAGCAGCTCCCGGCTCAAGGAAGGAGTTCTCACTTCAAGAGAGCAGCTCCCGGCTCAAGGAAGGAGTTCTCACTTCCAGAGAGCAGCTCCCGGCTCAAGGGAGGAGTTCTCACTTCAAGAGAGCAGCTCCCACCCTGGCAGTGTGACCCCCGACCCCGTGTTGGTGTTTCACACGGGGCTCTCTGTGAAGTTCTCAAGTGTTTTCGCTATTTTGCTGTCAGGAATTGAGGGACGTTCATGGACTCAGCCCCATTTTTTTTCCCAGGGAAAAACGCTGGGAATGCTGAGCCGGGTTTTGCACTGCAAAGCCAACGCTTTCCCACAACAACTGCTTTCATTTCTTACACAACTCTGACAGCTTAAGCTCTTACTCCACCAATAATCTGGGAAAGAATTGGGCAGCTCCCAACACACACAAGTGGAGCAGATGATTCCCGTGGGTCCAAACGCAGAAACAGATTCCCAAGTGCTAAAATGCAGAATATCCACAGGTTTTCATGGCTTTTCCCCTTAGAGCACACACGAGTTTCCACCGCTCTTCCCTGCCCTCCCACACCGCTCAGAGCACTGAAATCCCTCCGGACACATTCCCTGTCACCGAGGTCACACTGGCACAGGCACACCTTGGCTCAGCACCACAAATGCCCCCAGAGCCGCTAAATCCTTCATCACTCGGAGCCGCCGTGGTTCTGTTTTCCCTCGGGATGGGATAGGGTGGGGTAATTAACAGCCTCCATCCCTGCTCCTCCAGCTCCGGCGGCTCCGGGAGGAGCTGGACCGAAGGATTTTTGCTCCGCTGCCATGAAACTCCCAATGGAGCCGGAGTTGTGTGGCACCGGAGGAGGGAGCAGGGATGGCCCGGGGACTCTCTGGGATGCACCGGCAGCAACCTCAGCTCATGTTCCAGCACTTGAACACCCCAGCTTGGGCAGGAATGGGCCCGGGGTTCCCGAGGGGATCGATCCTGCACTGCAGCGCGACCCTGCACCCCAAATCGCAGCCCTGCCCTCCCCAAACCACCGGCCGCAGGCCAAGGGGCACGCTGGCGACCGGACACGTGCAAACCGGACCGTGGCCACCCCGACTCCCGGAGGCCAGAGTCCCCCCGGAACCCCTCTCTGAGCGCCCCAACCTCGGGGCTGTATCGCGCCCCCATCCCGCCCCCGGGGACTGACGCTCCTCAGCACCCGCACCGCTCTCGGGGGCCGGACCCCCAAATCCTCATCCCAACCTCTTCCCAGGGCAGCGGCCC
>VXBT01005717.1:92323-148940 GCA_013400235.1 Oriolus oriolus | reverse complement strand
CGCCCGGCCCGGTGTCCGCCGGGACGAGAGTGAGCGCCTGGGGGCTGCGGGGAGGCTGCCGGCAGCGCCTGGGCCCAGCGGGGTGAGCGGCGCGGTGGGAGCCTGGGCCCCGGGGGGGGCTGGGAGTGAGACCGGGGGTCTGCGAGAGGGACGCGGAGGCTGCGAGTGAGAGGGGCTGAGGGGGCTCTGTGGTTGCTTTGCTCGCGGCTTAGGCGAGCCCCGGCAGGTGCAGCGCAGCTCCGGAGCTGTGGGTGGCTCTCGGGTCCTGCCCGCCCTACTCGGGGGTGGCACCTACTCCGGTCCCCGGGGCCCCGGATCGCTTTGTCCTTCCGTGTTGTCACACATGGAGTTGTCCCTCCCCCCCCGCTGCCTGTGCTGGTGACCGCCGCCGAGCCGCTGTGCTGCTTCTCCTCCCGCTTACCGTTTTCTTTGCGGGTGCAGCGAGAGGTAAATCGGGTCCAAAGGGCTTGGAACTGCAGAGGAAAAGTCTAAATCCCCAAATCACCCGCAGGGAATGTGCTTGTCCACTCAGGAGCTGCCCGAAGCCTCGGGATGGGGATCATGTGCGTGTGTAAATGAGCATCACACGCTTCCATTGAAGAAGTGACCCCTCAGGTGAGTTCCTTGTTACTATTTATAAAGCTCTGGTTGACCCTGGGTGTTTTATCTGCTGAATGGCAATAACTCAGTGTCCCTTGTGCCCTTTGCCTCCTGTCCCTGGCCGGGGAGTTGTTCTTGTCTGTTTCCAAGGAAAGAGCAGAGCCCGGAGAGGGGAGGTGCAGTGCAGGGAGTGGAGCACAATGTCAGAAACACTGATTTGTTTATTTTTCCACTTAAAATCTCCCAGCCTGCAGCAGGCTGTGGGCTGTGCTGGAAAGGTTCCCTGCCAGTGTTTTCATGTCCCTGCTGCAGCCCCGTGACAGTCACTGGGTTTTTTTATTCCCGCTTTTCCCTCTGCTGTCGGGTTCCCCCCTCCCCTGCAGGCAGACGAGAGCTGCCCTTCCGTGGGTGTTTCTTCCACCCTGCTCCCGGTTTTCCAGGTGTTTGCTGCGAGGATCCTTTGCTCCCTGAGAGGTCCCAGCCATGTTCAGTGCCAGCCAGTCCTCCAGGGCCCAGTTCCTGGACAAGGCCCGGCAGGCGCGGGAGGAGCGGCGGGAGCTGAAGGAGAGGGAGAGAGCTGCAGTCCAGCTCCAGGCTCTGGTCAGGAGGTTCCTGTGTCGCTGCCGCCTGCAGAGGGAGATCAGGTGTGTGGGATTCATGGAAGCATGGAATGGGTTGGCTTGGAAGGAACCTTAAAGCTCATCTCATTCCAAACCCCCTGCCGTGGGCAAGGATGCCTTCCACTAGCCCAGGTTGTCCAACCTGGCCTTGGGCACTTCCAGGGATGGGGCAGCCACAGCTTCTCACAGCTGCTTCTTCTTCCACCTTCCCAGGGAAGGATTTCTTCCCATTATCCCATCTAACCCTGTCCTGTGTCAGTTTGAGTCCATTCCCCCTTTTCCCCTCCTTTTCCTGTCATTCCAGACCTTTGTAAGAAGTCTCTCTCCATCTTCCTCGTGGACCCCTTCAGGGAGGGAATTCTTCTGCCTTTGCTCAGTGATTGCTTTCTGACTCCTTGTTTTTCCCACTTTGATAGGAGAGAGGTGGAGGATTTCTTTGGGACAAATGAGTGTGGCTCAAGTAAAAGGAGTGCCCTGTCTGTGTTCAGAATTGCCAGGAAGCTGCTGTTTGTATTCAATCCCAAGGAGGACAAGGAGGTGAGGACACTGCCCTGACATCCTGCTCTGCTTTTGAGGACAGGTTTTAACACGTTGAATCCATTTTCATTCCTTACCCAGTGATCTAGGAGGCTCCTGCAATATATTTTGCCTTCAGCAATGCTCTCTCTGTCCCCTGGCCCTTCCTGAAGGGATCTGCCTGTAGGAATGAAACAGGAGAAGCCTTGAATTTTTCAGCAGTGGTTCTGCATTCAGGATGTCCTTTGGTGGATGTTTTTGCTGGCTGTGCCAGCTGCAGGAGCTGAGCAGTGCCTGGGGATTATGGCACACCCCAGTGCCCCAGGCAGGTGCACTGGGACAGCTCCCAGAGGTCTGTGCTGGCCCAGGGAAGGCTGTTTGTATCCCAGCAGCTTTTCTCACCGTGCCCTGAACTCGTGGGTTCAGAGTGAAGCCCTGAAATGATGATCTTTGCCCCGGGAAACTGTGAGGGCTGACTGGAAGGAAACCAGTTGGAAAATAGAAAGCTGTGTTCCAATGGCAGCAGCAGTGGGGGGTTTTTTAATCTCTGTCCCATGGAAATCTCTGTCCCATGAAACCTCAAATGCAGTTTTCTGTAGGTACAGCATCCAGAAAAAGCCCTGTGTTCCCAAGGAGGGAATTCTGCACAGCAGCAGCGTGAGGTGATGTGCTCCCAGGGAAGGAGCCATCGGGATTCCTGTAGGGAAAGTGTTGGGAACATTTGCTGGTTTGAGACAGAGGTCTTGCTCCCTCTGCTGAGCTGTTCCTCGTGCTTTTCCAGAACAGCCCTTCCTGTAGTTAGAACTAATCCCACCTTTGGATTTCCCCAGAGGTTTGAAAAGCTGTGCCGTTGTATCCTGAACAGCATGGATGTGGAGAACGAGCCCAAGGTCAGCAGCGGGGTTTGGTTTGGAGTGGGGAGGGGTTGGTGGTTATTTTTAACTCTCTCTGGGGATTTACCTTGCTAATATGTAATTTTTTAGCTTTCAAAAGCCCCTGAGCACTGTGGAGATTCCATAGGGAAAGTCTGGAGAAGTCCTTTAGTATTTCTGGGATATTTTTACTCTGTGCAGCCACGGGAGTTAAAGGACACTTGATTTCTGGGGTGGGGGATGTGCTTTGACCAGGGAAGTTGGGGAGAGGAACATCTTGGTGCCACTGCTGGCTTCAGTTCCCAAACTCTGCCCAGCAGCAGCACAAACCCTGATCCCTCTGTGTATCCCCCCTTGCTCAGGTGTGGTACGTGTCACTGGCGCTCTCCAAGGACCTCACACTCCTCTGGATCAAACAGATCAAAGACATCCTGTGGTTTTGCTGTGAATTCCTCAAGCAGCTCAAGGTAAGGGCTGTTTTTGTGTTTTCTCTCCCTGCATTTGGCGGGTGGCACGAGGCTCAGTGGATTTGTTAACCCTGCTGTTTGTCATCCCAGCCTGACATCCTGCAGGATTCCAGGCTGGTGAACTTGCACCTCACAATGCTGGTCACCTTCACGGACACTTCCACCTGGAAAATCCTCCGGGGAAAAGGTTGGTGCAATCCAAGTCTTGAAGCCACTGATTTGGGACATGGTGTTCAAATCTACTGAATGCTCTGGCACAAGTTCCCAGAGAAGCTGTGGCTGCCCCATCCTTGGAAGTGTCCAAGGTTGGATGGGGCTTGGAGCGACCTGGGAGAGTGGAAGATGTCCCTGCCCATGGAATGGGGTGATCCTTCACGTTCCTTCCAGCCCAAACCATTCTGGGGTTCTGTTTCTGCACCTTGTTTGCCACAAAGATTCATTCTGCTCCTGTGTTTGCACAAAACAAGGCTTCCCTTGGGATTGGGCTGTTCCCCTTGGGATTAGGCTGTTTGCCTTAGGACACCAACAGTTGTTACAGCATTTTTATAATATTCCAAACCCTCCCCCCCATAAGAAGTGTTCAGAGGATGAGGGAACGTGCTCTTAGCTCTGGGGTTTTGTAGGAAATAGATGTAGAAAAGGCAGACAAGTGTTGAGAGGAAATGAGACTCTTACAGCCTAAACAAGACAGCGTGAGATGCTGCCAGAGTGATGGGTTTGTGTAGAAGGACAAGGACTTTGTGCCAGGAGGGTTTGGGCAGTGACAAACCTTGGTGTGGGGGAGTCAGGGTGGGGCTGTGGTGCTGTTGGAGTGACATCAGTGCTTCAACCCGAAGGTGAAACCCTGAGACCTGCCATGAACCACATCTGTGCCAACATCATGGGCCACCTGAACCAGAAGGGCTTCTACTCCGTGCTGCAGGTCAGTCTGAGCTGCCAAAGTCCTGGCTTTACCCAAACCAGCCCCTGCCCTGCCTGTGCCCCTCTCCTGAGGAGCTCTTTGTGTCTGTGCTGGGGTCTCAGGGAGGAGCTGCTGGTGATTTGTGCCTGATTATATTTTTTCCAAGCAAAGTCAAGTCTCTCAAGTAAAGCAGAGTGTCCCTACCTAAGACCAAATCCACCCTTCCCCTTCTGTCACTACTGCTGAACCTAAATCCTGCTTAATCACCTCATCGTGAGATGCACCAGGGCCAAGTCCTAAATAATATTCCCAAACTTTGCAGCTGCCACATTGTAGGGGTTGGGTTTGTTTGCTGCTCTGCTGAGGAAAGGAACTGATGTAATGAATCTTTTAAATAAGAATTACATTACCAAACTCTGAGCCTTGCCTGTTAATTTTTAAAACCTGTGAGCAGAGGTTCTAGGGATATAAGTCCTGCAGGGTGTCTGGTTTCATTGCAGTTTCACTCTTCTGCCATTATTAACCTGAAGCCCTTCTAGTTCTGCCAAATAACTTGTAAGAACTGGATTTTAGGCTGCTCTGATGGGTTTTTTTCTGCATTAAATAAATTTAATGCCTCTCAGGAGTAATAGTATTTTTTTTTTTCCTGAGTGCTACAGGGTTTTTTATATTTTGATTTCTTTTTTCATTCCAGATTTTGCTAACTAATGGCTTGGCAAGATCCAGACCTTCCCTGTCCAAAGGCTCCTTAACTGCCATCTTCTCCCTTGCCTTGCGGTGAGTCAGCTGCAGCTGCCTGGGGGGATTTGCAGCCAAACTTGTCTTTTTTAGTGGCTTTTTTTTGTTTTTTTAAAGACTTCTCATTCTTTCAGTGTTTTTATGCCACTGAGAATATCACCCTGAGGAACGAAGTTGCTTTAGGCAAAAAGGCTCACTTTGCTGTCATCCTTTTTCAGATCACAGTGGCTTTAAGTCAGGGATTGGTGTGAGCCTAAACTTGAGGGTGCAGTACTGTTCAGGGTGACCTTACTCTAAGAACAGAAGTGTGAGTGAATGATCTTTTCCCTGGGATGCTTCAAAGCCAGGTTGGAAAGGGCTTGGAGCAGCCTGGTCTGGTGAAAAATGTCCCTCCAGGCAGGGGGGTGGAAAGAGATGAGCTTTAAATTCACTTCCAGCCCAACCCATTCCATGTGTCTGTGGTTGTTGCTGAGGGAATTCCCAGGATCCAGCTGTGGATGGCTCAGTTGGAGGCTGTGTTGCTTTCCCAGGTCGGGTTGAGCCCTGAAGTGTCTCTCTCTCTCCGTAGCCCTGTGGTTGCTGCTCAGTTCTCAGATAATCTGCTGAGGTCCTTCCTGATCCATGTCATGTCTGTGCCTGCTATAATGACTCACCTTGCTACTCTCACCCCTGAGGTAAGTGGGTGATCTCAGAGGGCTGTTTAGCACACCATGCCACTCGTTATTCCATTTTATCAGCTCTTGGAACAGAGCTTTGGCATTTCTCTCTTTGCCAGTTTCACCTCTCTGTTGTGAAAGCCTTACAAATACTCTGGGTTTCTAATGCAGAACTTATTAACACCAGTGGGATGATGGGCTGAACTGCCTTAAAATCCCTAAATAAATAAATAATAAAGGCATATATGACCCACAGCTTGAATTTTTCACGTCCTTGCTCTTCCATTTCCGTCACCATAGAGAACCAAAGCCAGAATCACCCTGTTGGGTGGCAGAGGCTCTGGGGGGTGCCCACTAATCCAGCTCAGTCTGTTTGGTGCAGACTGGCAGGTTTTGTGCCAAATGGGCAAATCCTGTGTTTGTGCAGACAGAGCATCACAAAGGTCTGGCTCCAGCTCCAGCATGACCTGTTCACCTACCAGGGGTTTCATTTCCCAGCCCAGCTCCGTGTCAAACGCTCTGTGGGGCAGCAGCCTCAGCTCGCTGCTTTATTTGGGAAGAAAAGCCAATGCCAAGTGCTGCTGGCAGATCAGGTGTGGGAATGTGGTGCTTCCCAGCCTCACTGACACTTCCATCCTGCGTTCCAGCGCTTGGCAGTGATCGAATCCCACGATCTGTTCCGGAAGTTCGTCCTGTTTCTGAGCCGAGAATCCCAGTGCCGGGATGTCTGCGTGTGCCTGGAGGGCAGTCACACTCTCTGCTTACTGGGTGAGCACCTCCAACACGTTTTTGTTGAGTTTGGGAAAGAGTCTTGAGTCAGGTCTTCTTTCTCCATGGGGCAGAGCTGCCTGCAGCTCATCATTTTTAATTGTTATTTCGATAACTTTCTCTAAATAATGACTGAGGTGTATTTTGGCATGTTACAAGCAAGGTTTCAGACCTTTGCAAAGGGAGGAAGGGCCAGAGATTTGCTCTTGTCTCCATGTCATGCTGAACTGTGAAGCATCATCTCTGCCAGCTTTTCACTTGGACTCTGAGCAAGTCTTGCAGTGTGGCAGGCTTGGCTCTCCCTCCCCTAAATGGCCCTAAATGCTGCTGAAATATTTAAATTCACATTCCTGCAAAAGTAACAAGATTACCAGCTGGAACTCTGGGATAACCATGGATTGTAGCTTTTAGGAGTTTGTAGAAGGTGTTGTGGGAAGGTGGCCAAAGGGACATGTCACCTCAGGGGTTGATGTGTGCCAGAAGTGGCTTCTTGCAGGGTGACCTCTGAGATCATTAGTGACACAAATCCTCCCCTGGGACTGGGAAAGGATTCACTCCACCTGTAACCCCTGTCCCGCAGCATCTGTTCCTCCTTAAGCCTTGCTGTGCTGGTCCTTCCTGCAGGCAATCTGGTGTTCCTGGGCTCCCTGAATGACCAGGTGCTGGAGGAGGAGACAGCTCACTTTGTGGGGGTGCTCATCCACATGCTCTCCTACTGCCAGAAGTACGTGTCGCAGAAGAAATCCAACCTCACCCACTGGCACCCTGTGCTGGGCTGGTTCTCACAGACTGTGGATTATGGGTGAGTGGGGAGAGATGACAAAGCCTCTCCTTTCATTTTTAATTTATTTTTAATCCATTGCAAAGTGTTTTATGTTTTGATATGAACAGTGAGAGTAATTTCTCAGCTATTTCAGGTTCTAGCTGCACCATAAACTGTAGCATTCCCACACAGACTATTCCATGGGGAAATTCATGGAGTGTAGTTAAACTGGTGACCAGTGGCCATACTGGTACACTGACACACCAGCTCTTCCTGTGAGCACCAGCTGTAGGGTGGGTGCATATTCCAGTTTGGATTGTGAGCTAAATGGATCAGTAGCACTGCCTGGTGTTTTATTCCAAGCTGCCTTCTAAGCTGCCCCCCTGCCCTGTCTTCCAGGCTGAACGAGTCCATGCCCCTGCTGACCAAGCAGCTGCAGCACCTCTGGGGAGTCCACATGATCCGTATCCTCTTCAGTGATGTGCTCAGCAAGAAACTGCTGGAAAATCAGGAGATAGCTCAGCTGCCAGCACAGCCAGTCTCCCCTCAGAACAGCCTTCCTATGAAAAGTCAGTTCTGGAGGGTTGTGGGGGTTTTTTGTCTCTGTGTGTGTGTGTGTTTTTACGTGGATCTCTATCCCAGACTCGCAGGACTTTGACTTTTCCACTTATGCCAAGAGCTTTGTATAATTACTTGCAGCAGCTGCTGCTGCTTAGGTGGGGATGTGATGTCTCCTATTTGTAATTCCTGCTTGAAGTGCTTCTGTGACCTGGGGCAAGTTTCTTTCTTTGGTGCTGGGAAAATGTTTGCTTATTTTAGCAGTTTCTTTCCATAGTTTTCTCAAGTAGCTGAAGTGCTTTTGGCAAAACTTAGACCTTCCAGGAGAAGATGGGAGCTCAGCTTCCCATGTGGAAAGCAAGGTGAAGCTGGCTCCTGCACCTGTGAGGTGTGGTGGTCCTGCAGAAGAGGATTTGGGATGAGATAACTGTAAATCTGGTATTTTCTATCTGTTGCCCATAGCACTGGATCCTGTGGTCATTATTTGCTACAGCCAGGACCATGGATCATGAGTGGTTTGGGTTGGAAGGGAACTTAAAACTCGTTCTCTTTTCACCTTGTCCTGTAGAGCATGGATAGAACTCTGGAATGGTTGGAACTGGAAGGGATCTTTAAGCCCCTCTGGGGCCATGGGCAGGGACACCTTCCACTATCTGAGGTTGCTCCAAGCCCCGTCCAGCCTGGCCTTGGACACTTCCAGGGATCCAGGGGCAGCCACAGCTTCTCTGGGCACCCTGTGCCAGAGCCTGACCACCCTCCCAGGGAAGGATTTCTTCCCAGTATCCCATCTAACCCTGCCCTCTGGCACTCCTGCTGTGTTTCTGCCTCCAGACCTGTTCAAGAGAGCTTTCCAGAAGTCGGCCTCGGTCCGGAACATCCTGAAGCCGGTGGGAGGGAAGCGCGTGGACTCCGCCGAGGTGCAGAAGGTTTGCAGCATCTGTGTCCTGTACCAAACCACGCTGACCACCCTCACCCAGATCCGCCTGCAGATCCTCACAGGTCAGGGCACCTCTGTGCTGCTCAAATCCTTTCTGGTGGAGAGAAAAAAAAAAAGAGATTTTCTTATTTCTGTTGATTTGTAGGGAGTTTTATCGCTACCAACAGGTTATTGACTGGCTGGGGAAGGCTTGTTCCATCCTGAATCATCCGTGGGATCAATAACATTCAGCACCGCTTGATCAAGCACAAACTCTCCAGAATACAAATTAAAGCAAGTTTTCCTCTTGTGAAACCTTGCTTACTCCCCCTCAACCATCAGCCTGAGTCAGTGTTTTTGGGGAGCCTGGCAATACTAATCTTTCTGTGGTGGGAGCACTGAATGCTTTCATACATCTTGAGAACAAATTGCCTGTCTTGGGAAGGGGTGTGGAGGAGGAGATCAGCACTGTTTTGGTCTGCTGGGTAGAGCAGGGAGGGAGTCCAGAGCTTTGTGGTGACCATGGGTGCAGCCCTGTTGTGTTCTCATCCCCAAGGTGGATGTGGGATCGCAGGAATTCATTATTTTCTAAAGTTGCAAAAGAATTAGGGGGAAAAGCTTTAAGATGTGCAAACAATGCCTCATTAAAAGCTTTTTTTTTTGCAAAAGGCTCTTTGAGCTTCAAGCCTCACCTCTCTGAGCTTCCACAAGCAGCAGAATGAGCTTTGCTGAGTGCACTTTATATTTTCACAGGTCTCACTTACCTGGATGATCTGCTGCCCAAATTATGGGCTTTCATCTGTGAGCTGGGACCACAGGGAGGGTTAAAACTCTTCTTGGAGTGTTTGAACAACGACACAGAGGAATCCAAGAGGCTGCTGGCCATGCTGATGCTCTTCTGTGACTGCTCCCGCCACCTCATCACGTAGGTGCAGCACATGGATGGGGATCCCTGGGTTTGGGACATGGAGCTGTTGTGTTCTGTCAGGTTCAAGAGGAACATTTAAGGTTTTAGGTCTTTTCATGAAGATAAGTAGGCAGGGTAAAGCTTTTGGGATTGAGTCCAGAGAAATAAAGGGCTTCTAAAAGGCTTTTCCCCCTCAGCCATGTGCTGCTTCCAGCTGGTAACACGTGGGGGGGGGGAAGAAACAACACGAAAGCTGGGAAAGGGGATGGAAAATTGTCCTTGCTGGTCAGTAGAGACAGTTCTCTCAGCTTGAATGAGGCAAAAATTTTCTTGGGAATGGAAAAGGTCCTTTTAAGCCTGAAACACTGACTTTGCTTGTATGTCGGCCTCTCATACCATCTTCTGTTAGGATCTGCTCTCAATCAAAATCCATCAATAAGGTTTGGTTGTTTATGACTTTGGATCCTCATGGGTGTCAGTTGTCATAGAAATAAGAGCTGCTGCTAAAGCATAATGTGCCTTTATGAAAATTTCAGCGGGGAATTAAATTTACACTCATGCATTTGCATTTGTTTGCTCTGACAGGATTCTGGATGACATCGAGGTCTACGAAGAGCAGATTTCATTCAAACTGGAAGAGCTGGTGACCATCTCCTCTTTCCTGAATTCCTTTGTGTTTAAGATGATCTGGGATGGAATTGTCGGTGAGTGCTTTTAGGAGGTTGGGTTGATGTTGCTGTTAGAACCACAAATGGCATTAATTTTGGAATTTGAAGCTTCTGCTAATTATTCCTTGGCACAAAAAGCACTACAGTGTGGGAATATGTCCCAGTCTTTTGATGTCCAGATGCCACAATCGTGCTTGGCGCCAAATCCAGAGCACTTCCCTATTTCCAGTAAGAATTTGTGTAACAGGCATGATGGGCACGTTGGTTTTTGGCAGAGATGGGGTTTAGCAGGGCTGGGCCATGTGTTGGACGAGAGCAGGGCAGTGCTGCGACCAGGCGGAGCAGCTTGCTCGGGTCTCTGTAGAGTCTGCTGTGGATCTCTCTGCTGGTATAATTTGGGTACAGCTCAACTCTGTGGTAATGAGCTGAGATAGTCCGGTTCTGATGTGAGATGAGATGGCTTTGATTAGCTCTGTTTAAAGAAGAGACTGTCTGTCTTCCCAGAGGCACAAAATCCTTCCCTTCTGAGGCTGTGCGGGTCAGGAAAACCCCCCCGGTGCTGTTACGCTGGGGAGGATGATCAAGATGTGGCTGCTGCTGGTGCCAAGGGTGCCTGGACTTTGCTGCCTTGTTCCTTTTGTGCAGAGAATGCCCGAGGGGAGACCCTGGAGCTGTTCCACTCTGTCCACGGCTGGCTCATGGTGCTGTACGAGCGGGATTGTCGCCGGCGCTTCGCTCCCGAGGATCACTGGCTGCGCAAGTGAGTGGCCCAGGGCAGGGATCCTGGGCAGCTCCCACTGTCCCACATCCTCTGAGGAGCCTGGTTTGGGATTCCTTATTGATACTCTGCCTGTGGGATCGAGGTGGGAGCTGCTGCCTGCGTTTGCAGTTAAGGACACCCCTCATGTTGTGCTTTTTTCTGTGGTGGGAGGTTTAGGTGGTGCTTTGAAAATTGACTCAGCACCCAAGAGCTTGGGTGTTCCTGGCCCTTTTTAGCTTCTTAGTGTGTACACTGAGCACTTCAGTCATGTTTGGAATCATTACCAGTTCCGTGTCCCACACCTGGGCATTCCTCAGGGATCTCTGAATCTCTGCCTTTCTTTGTCAAGGGACCTCAAACCCAGCGTGCTCTTCCAGGAGCTGGACAAGGACAAGAAACGAGCCCAGCTGCTCCTGCAGTACATCCCACACGTCATTCCCCACAAGAACGTGAGTGGGGTGGAGGCAGAAGGTGGAGGCTGGGAATCAATGGCCTGGGTGTCCTGGGGTGGGAGGGACACATGCACGGAGCATTTTGTGACATGGAACCAGCTGAATAAAAGTCTTTCTCCTTCACCCTCACCTTCCCCAGTAGATTTCCTCTAAGTGTCTTGATTTCTGTCATTGAGAGAGAACTGATTTGTGTCCTCACCCCTTCCCAGTGTATTTCCTTCAATCTCTGTGTTGAGACAGAACTGATCTGTGTGTGCAGCTGCACGGGGCGAGTGCGTGACAGTGGCATCACTGGGCGTAGCTGGGATCAGGACAGCCAGCAGCAGTTCTGTGTGTCAGGAGCCTCCCAAACCCTGCTGCCCTGCAGGATAGGGATCCCCGTGGATTCAGACTTTTCTTTTGTTTGTTTTCTTTTTGCAGAGGGTGCTGCTTTTCCGGAACATGGTCACGAAGGAGAAGGAGAAGCTGGGGCTGGTGGAGACGAGCTCGGCGTCCCCTCACGTCACCCACATCACCATCCGCCGCTCCCGCATGCTCGAGGTGAGGCACACGAGGCAGCCTGCAGGGCAGCACCCTGGCCTGACAAAAACAGGGCAGGGGGGTGTGTTTTTACCTCCTCTGTGGGTGTTGAGGGACCCACTCCCAGAACTGACATTCCAGGAGAATGCTGGACCCTCAGCATTCAGCGCAGGCTGCTGCAAACCTGCAAGTTTGACTTGGAAAATGCTGGGGTTTGGAACTCAAGTTTCAATGACTAACACAGATTTCCGTGGTGGGCGTGTGTCCTGTCTCTGCTGCATCTTGGGGTGGGTGTTTCACGTGTCTCCCTCCGGGATTGTCCTCTGGATTCTCCGCTCTGTGTAGGATGGGTACGAGCAGCTGCGGCAGCTTTCCCAGAACGCCATGAAGGGAGTGATCAGGGTGAAGTTTGTCAATGACCTGGGGGTTGATGAGGCTGGTATTGATCAAGATGGAGTCTTCAAAGAGTTCCTGGAAGAAATCATTAAAAAGGTGTTTGACCCTGCACTGAACCTGTTCAAGGTAGGACACGGGTGCCACCTGAGGTGACCTGGTGCAGGCAGAGCCATTCTGGCTCACTGGGCTCTTATCTCTTATCTCTGTGTGCAGACCACCAGTGGTGATGAGAGGCTGTATCCATCCCCAACATCCTACATCCATGAGAATTACCTGCAGCTCTTTGAGTTTGTGGGGAAGATGCTTGGGAAGGCTGTGTATGAGGTGAGCCAGAAGCCCCACGTTGGGATATTGTCAGTGATGTTGCCTCTGAGGGCATCTGTCCTGCTTGGGGGGTGTTACTGAAGAGAGGAGTTTGGAAAAATGGCTAGGATAAAAATCCTGACAGTGGAACAGGCTGGAATTTCTTCAGGCATGTACTAAAAATAATCCTCGAGGTAAAACCTGGGACATGCCTTGCTTATTCCTCGTGGTGCTGGGGACACCAGCCTGGTTTTTTGGTGTTACACCTTACAAACATCCATTTATGGATACATTAAGGGGACATGAGGCAAAAAGGAGGATGGAATGACAGAATGACTCTCTGGTAGAATGATTTGAGTTGAAAGGTAACTTTCTAGTCCAATCCCCTTCCCATGGGCAGGGACACCTTCCACTAGCCCAGGTTGCTCCAAGCCCTGTCCAGCCTGGCCTGGGACACTTCAGGGATGGGGCAGCCACAGCTTCTCTGGGCACTCTGGGACAGATGAAAAATCCCAGGGAAGGATTTGTTCCAAGTATCTCACTAAATTTTCCCTTTTTCAGTTCAAACCATGTAAGGCAGTTCTTTCAAAGGACACATGGAGCTCCCCAGGTGCCTTTTTGCACCTGCCTTGCTAATTAATGCATTTTGAGAGGATGTGGCGTTTTTAGCTGATTTTGGTGCCTCTCTGAGTGCTCTTTGCACTTGTTCCACATCACAAGATCTGCCCTGCAGGATGCCACAACCACAAGTGCGTGGCAGGACCTTACCTGTGCGTTCTTCTTGTCCCTAGGGAATAGTTGTGGATGTACCATTTGCTTCCTTCTTTTTGAGTCAGCTCCTCGGGCACCACCACAGCGTCTTCTACAGCTCCGTGGATGAGCTGCCCTCCTTGGACTCGGAGTTCTATAAAAATCTCACTTCAATTAAGGTTTGAGCACTAATTTTCCTGTCATTCACCTCCCTGATTGTTTCCTCTTGTTAGAAACTGCCTTTGGGTACTGCTTTAAAAACCCCTGGGAGTAACTGGTGGTTCTGCTGCTGAACCCTGAGCTTTTTTCCTTTTTTTTTTTTTCCTTCTCCCTGTTGTTCTCCAGCGTTATGATGGTGACATCAGTGACTTGGGCTTGACACTGTCCTATGATGAAGATGTGATGGGTCAGGTAGGTTTTTATTCAGTGGTTTGTTGGGCTTATCTCTGCTTTGTCCCAAACACCCTCTCCATGTTCCCATGGAAGGCTGGCTCAGCTTCTCTGAACTTAGCCATGGATTCAGTATTTACCTGTGGGCAGGGAACAGCTTTTTCCACAAGAAAAGGTTCCCCTCTGACCCTCAATTTTTCTGCTGCCAGGATTGAAAAAGTGTTTAATGCTCCCCCTGCATAACTGGTATTCCCCTCTTAAAAGAAGAACCTGTGAGGAGGGAGAAATTACTTTTCTTCCCACATAGATGCTTCTGTCAGGCAATCTCCAAGTGTGTCAGGAGGTCTCTTGGCCTAGAGAAGGAAAAGCTGTTTGTCAGTCCCTTAGGAAGACTTGCAGGTACTTGGTTGCACTCGAGCCCTATGAAGTTGTGTGTGCAGAGCTGGAAAATCTGGAGAGATGAGATAAAAATGCCTTCTGCTGGCAGTGTCGTGCTGCAAATTCCATGGGGAGCCGTGGAGGACACCTGCTGCTGCCTCAGGATTGCTGAGGTTTCAGCTTGGAGGGTTCTTCCATGTGAAAAATAAAGGTTAGGAGCAGGATCTGGAGCCCAGTCAACGAGACACTGAAGGCTGTGGTTGAGCGAGGTTAAAAGTAACCCAGGGCACTCCTGTTTGCCCAGTGCCTTGGTCGTGCTGGAGGAGCCAGGTGGGCTCACCCTGACTGAACTGTGTGTCCCTGTGGCCACAGCCACGTCCCAGCTGGGCTCACTCCCTGTGCCGGGCTCCTTTCCGACCTTGGAATTCACCTGGAGCCGAGGCACAGAGGCCTCTGCAGTGTGGGAATGAGGATGTGCTGCCTCAGCTGGGGCAGAGATGAGTGGAGACTCTGCAGGCAGCACCTGGAGGGGGTCCTGTGCTGTCCCTGGGCTGGAGGAGATCACCAGGCCCTGGGAGATGCCTGGAGGGACTCAGCTCCAGGAGCTCCTGCGTGAGACCTGTGGATCAGGCAGCTTTGGGTTGTGCTGTTACACTGAGCTCTCTGAGCTTGCTCAGCCTCTGGATTCTGGGCTTGTGACAGTCCCCCAGGGCTCTTGGGATTGATTGGTGTGTGCTTCAGCAGTGATGGATCAGACTGCAGAGGAGGCTTCCTGGGAGAGGGGCTGGCTCCACTGGTGGGAGAGCTGGAGCTCCTACTGTTCAATTGCTCTGTTAATAGTTAAGTGAAACTGGTTCGAGGCAGAAGCAGGATTATTACTTAAATTTTAAATCCTGCTGTTTTATTGTAAAAATAAATGTTTTATGGGGAGGTAACAGCTTAGCATGGCATTTCCTTCCATTGTGGTTGCAGGCAGTAATTAGCAATCCAATCATTTTCTTCCCTCAGCTGGTTTGCCATGAACTTGTTCCTGGAGGGAAGACCATTCCCGTTACCAATGAAAATAAGTAAGTACAGCAATTAGATTTTTAAGGTCACCACTGCAAAATACTTTATTCTGGTTCCTTAGGCTTGCATCTGGAATGAATTGAGATAGATTGGAGGAGAAGGAGCACATAAATATCTTAATAGAATTTGCTGGTTACAGTTCATCGGCAGAAATTGTATTAAATTTGATTTGCAAAATAAAAATTGACAATTTACTTCTTGAAACAGCACTTCTGAGGTCAAAGGCACCCAGTCAGGGAGATTCTGCAGGATTTAATGATGGTGATGGATACAGACAGATGGATTCAAAGCAATTCAGGCACACAGTCGTGAACACAGAGGGCACAGATGCTCAAAGACACCTTGGAGCAGACAGATCTCCTCAGAATGATAACATGTGGCAGTTGTATAAAGCACCGTGTTCCGAGCAGACAGTGCTGAATTCAAATGTACTCGACAGTTGTTCTTTAGAGCCAGGAAATCAGAGGAGACACCGAGCCCCGGGGCTGTTTTCACAGATAACCGGCTTTTAGATCGTTATCAGAAATGTCAACTCCCGGAGCCTGCAAACCAACCCCACTTTTTTGTTCCTTTTTTTTTTTTTTCTTCTTCTTCTTCTTCCCTATCCCCTTCAGCGCTCATAAAAGCGGGGTGAAATATCTATTAAGCAAATGTGTGTTTGAACTGGTCATCTGGAGGTTGTTCTTTTTCTCCTGACAAATGGAAGCTGGATCCCACTGTGCTCTGCAGTCTGATATTCCCAGGCTTTTCCCTTCTCCAGCTCTGACCAGGGAGTTTGCATTTGAAAGGATCTTCCTCTGGCTTGTCACAAGTCAGCTCAGGGAAAAAGTTGAAAGCCCTGAGAGCTGCTCTAGTCATTTACAGAAGAAATGTGAAGCTTGTGCACCCAAATTGAGAGTTGGGAGGGAGCAGAAGTGTTTGGAATGTGGAAACAGCTCTGCCTGAGGATGCTGGGGTGACCTTGCCCAAAACCCAGGCAGTGGGATTGTGGTGGGGTCTGTGTGGGAGCTGCTGAAGAAGAATCAGCAAGTTGAGGTGTTTTGCCTGGAGGTGAGAAGAGGAAGAGCCTCCCTCTAACAAAAAGTTCACCTCTCTCACATCCTGCAGCAAGGTGGGGATGTGCTCCGTGGTTTTGGTGTGGTGGTTGTCCAGCCATGGGGCAGCAGAGCCCAGTGTGCTGTTGGTCAGACCTTGAGGAAAATCTGCCTGGAGAGCTGAGCTGTTGAAAGGAGTTGGAGCTGAGTCCAGCCAGGGTTGATCAAAGGGTTCTTAAAGCCAGTTAGTCCCTGAGCTGGGCAGGAGCTCTGAGAAATGAGCAGAGTCCCAGAGGGGGAAAGGGGCAAAATCTGGGTGGGAAAACATCTTCATCTGCTTAAATAAAGAGCAGGGCCCGGAGGGGAAAGAACAACCCTGTCCAGGCTGTCCTGGTCCTTTTGGGGCTGGAGAAACACGTCAGGGACAGTTCAGTGGCGGGTGGGGGGTACCCCTGACTGCTCCATGGCCCCCGTGCCACCTGCCCTGTCCCACAGGATCAGCTACATCCACCTGATGGCCCATTTCCGGATGCACACCCAGATCAAGAGCCAGACTGCAGCTCTCATCAGCGGCTTCAGGTCCATCATCAAGCCCGAGTGGATCCGGATGTTTTCCGCGCCAGAGCTGCAGCGCCTCATCTCCGGGGACAACGCCGAGATCGACCTCGAGGACCTCAAGTAAGTGGCAGCTGGGGCTGCTGGGCTTCCCTCAGCTGGCCTGGGAGCTGAGCCCTGCCTTTGCAGAGTTCCTGGGAGCTGGCAGGACAATGACGTGTCCGCAGGTCCTGCTTGGAGTGTGAGGAGCAGGCAGGAACAGAGCTTTGGAACGTGTTCCTTAAGGCTGATTTGGGATGGGTCCTTTCTTCCGTTGGTTTCTTGGAGCAGAATTTCTCTCTGCTTTTCTCTTTCCTCTGATCAAGTGCCCAGGAGGTGCTGGGGGCTCAGTGTCAGTAGTGAACCCTGACCCGTGGCAGGTGTTGGACAGGGCTTGGAGTGACCTGGGCTGCTGGAATTTGCCCCTGCCCATGGCAGGGGGTGCAACAGGATGAGCTTTAAGGTCCCTCCCAACCCAAACCGTCCCACCTGAGTGATCCTTCCAGCACTTGTGGCCCTCCTGCTGCAGTGCCAGGCCTGTCAGAGCCCTTCCCTCCCCAGGAAGCACACGGTGTACTACGGGGGCTTCCATGGCAGCCACCGCGTCATCATCTGGCTCTGGGACATCCTGGCCAACGACTTCAGCCCTGAGGAGAGAGCCATGTTCCTCAAGGTGAGTGAGGAGCCATCCTTGCCCAGCTGGGATCTGGGGTGGTGGGGCCAGGGCTGTTCTCCAGTTACCTGGGTGCTCTTTAAAGGGGCACCAGAATTCCTGACACCTGGAGGTGCCCAGCGGAGCTCTGTGGATGCTCTGGTGTCACCACAAATGCCCCTGCAGAGGTGGCACTCCCCAAAGGCTGTCAGACACTCACTGGGGGGTGCTCAGTGCCAGCCCCAGCAGTGCTGGGACTCTTGTCACTGTGTGGTTGTTCTGCCCTCGCTGCTCCCATCGTCACCATGTGGCACTTTCCAGTTTGTCACCAGCTGCTCCAGGCCTCCACTTCTGGGCTTTGCCTACCTCAAGCCTCCTTTCTCCATCCGCTGTGTGGAAGTGTCTGATGACCAGGTAGGCATCCTGCTCTTAGGGCTTGGGAATTCCCTGCCCAGCTTCCTGCCCTCCGTCTGCCCTGGAAACCCTCCATGTGGGAGGATTAGATATTAGGATTAGATATCAGGGAGAAATCCTTCCCTGTGAGGGTGGGGAGGCCCTGGCATGGGGTGCCCAGAGAAGCTGTGGCTGCCCCATCCGTGGAAGTGCCCAAGGCCAGTTTGGATGGGACTTGGAACAACCTGGGCTCGTGGAAGGTGTCCCTGCCCACGGCAGGGGGTGGAACAAGATGAGCTTTAATGTCCCTTCCAACCCAAACCATTCCGGGATTCTATCCCTGGAAACAACCCCACCCCGATAGGATGCTCATGGCTGCACACACACACAGCAGCTCCAGGCTCTTCCTGCCTGGATTCCCTGGCTTCCTCCAGAGCTGTGTTTCCTCCTTGGGATCTCCCTGTGTCCCACCTGTCTCCCTGCACACCCTGCCCATGTCAGGCATTGAGTTACAAGCAGAGCTCCTTGGGGAGGGCGGCGAAACTGAGCTTTGGCTCTCCCTGTTCCCAGTGCCAGGTTTTTCACTGGCACCTCTGCCCCACGCCCCTATGCCAGGAGTGCAGAGGGAGGTGCCAGCTCTGTGCCCTTGCAGGACACGGGGGACACCCTGGGCAGCGTTTTGCGCGGCTTCTTCACCATCCGCAAGAAGGAGCCGGGCGGGCGCCTCCCGACCTCCTCCACGTGTTTCAACCTCCTCAAGCTCCCCAACTACAGCAAGAAGAGCATCCTGCGGGAGAAGCTGCGCTACGCCATCAGCATGAACACCGGCTTCGAGCTCTCCTAGGCACGGCCTGGACTCGGGATGGGGCTTGGAGCTGCTGCTGGAAGGGGAGCCCTTCCCACGTGGAGCCCGGAGCAGCTCCGCGGGAGCCGGCTGCGCTCGCTCGAGGCCTGGACAGGCAGCTGGTGTAGTGGAGGTTCACAGGGATCCAGGGAAGAAGCTGCTGGGCTCAGGGCTGTTTTTTCTTAGGCACAGCTCCAGGCTGGAGGAGGGGATGGGCCTGACCCAAACCCTTTCACTTGACACCCACGGAAAATCGTCCTTCAAAGCAAACCCTGGGGGAGCATGGAAGGAACGTTCCGAGTGCCACTCAGATTAGTGACAGCGAGACCCCCAGCAGGCTGGGCAGGCCGGGCAGCTGCTGCCGTGGGAGTGCTGCTTTTTCCTTTCCCAGGAGCTGGGCTAGCTGGAAGTGAGTCTGGGAAGCTGCACAAAGGCAGAAAGGGATGACAGAGCCCACGAGGAGATGACGGCGTTGGAAGTGCCCGGACGGGCACTGCTTGCTCAGGACAGGGGGATTCCAGGCATCCCTGTCCCTGCAGGGTCCTTGGTGTGTCTTGGAGAAGGAATCCCAGGGAAGCAGCAGGTTAAACAGGAGCAGATGGACCCCGTGGCTCTCGGGAAGGTTTTGGAATGCCGGAGGTTAAGGGCTGGAGCAGCAGGAGTGGGCTCAGCCAGCTGTGCCTCTGCCAGGCTCCTGCCAGCCCCAGGCCGTGGGACAGAAAGGGTCATGTCTCAATTTCTCAGGAGCAGGAGAGGTTTAATTTTCCTTGGTTTCCAGAGGACAGGAGCTGGCACACACTCAGGCTGCCCAGCCCAGTGCTCAGGTGGGGCAGGTTCCTCTCTGGAACAGGGGGAATGTGTCAAGTCCTCTGGAAACCTCCACTGGCAAAACCCCTCTAGGATGGAAGTTTCACTTGGTTTGCAGGCCCTTTCTTAGGGAGTTGTTTGGACCCCAGGGCAGGGTCTCTGTGTGAGAGCCACATTTGCTTTGTTGCCAAACTCTTTCTTTTGGTCGTTTTTGTCTCTTTCTGGCCTTACTTCTGTGAGCTGCTGTTTGCCTGGAGCAGGCAGCTTTCGCAGGGGGTGACTTGGGAAGGTGTGGATCCTTCCTGCCATTTCTGAGATGCTCATAAAGTGTCTCTGCAGCTTCCCACCTTTGGTCCCTCGAGCTGCTGCGAGTCCTGCCCGGGCCCAGGTTGGAGAGAAGAGAGACTGGGCTGCTCCTGGGCTGTCCTGAGATTCTGGCACAGAGGAGAGCCATGGCATTGCCCTCTTGGGGACACGGTTAAAAGCCAGTCACCTCCTCCCCTTCACCTCACAGGTAACACAAGCTCCTGCACAGGCTGCTGGCTTCTGCCCAGGGTTTTCTTGCCCTCCTTCCCTCCCTGTGGCACTGAGGATCCTCATTCCCCTCCCTGGCCGTATCCCACCTCTCCTGCTGCCCTGCCTGGTCCGTCCCATGGGATTCCTGTCCCCAGGTGGGCTCAGCAGAGCACAGCTCTCCACACCCTGGGCTCTGGAACAACCCCCTTAACCACAATATTCCACATTTCCAAGGGGTCGGAAAACCCTCGGCACCGAGCAGCGAGATGGCCTTGGCTTCATCCTCCTCCTGTCGTGCTTCAGATGGATTTCAGAGAAATAACCCTTTTTTTAGAACCAATGCCTGGAAATGCATCTGGAGAGCAATGTCAGGATCCTTTTTCTCTGTCAAATCAGTGAGATTAAACAGGAGTGATGGGAAGTGTTGGTGCGGACAGGAATGTCTGCATCCAGAGGGTTCAGGACACTGGGCTGTGAGTCAGAGAAATTGAAGATGATGGTGTATTTCTTTTTTTCTTTTTTATCCATAGAACATTTTGGCATTAACCAGTTGGTGACTGCGTAGTTGAGAGGTTTGGGCACTGCCTTGGACCTCTCAGAGTTTAAATATCACCCAAAATCTCCTTTTTCCCTCTAGGAAGCTCAGTGTGTCTGACTAGAGCACAATGAGCATTCAGTGAAATGAGTTGTTGAACACTGAGATGATAAAATCCTTGCTCCCCTTTTCCCTTTGTTCCTCAGGAGTACAATTCCTAGAAAAATATCTTACTGCAGGCTTAGCTTGGTCCCTCCAAACCTGGAGATGTTGCACTACAGACACTGCTCCCCTGCTGGAGCTGGTGTGCAAAATGTGATAAATGTCTGGGAAATTCCCGGTGGATGCAGGCGAGGATTCCTGTGGAGGGGCTGATTCCTGTGTCCCAGGGAGGCTGTAACACACCTGAGCAGGTGTGTCAGTCCCTGCCTGCTCTGTGGATCCTGCCCCAGGGATGGTTTTGCCACGGGAGATGGATGAGGATCTTTTCTGTCCAAGCCTGGCTGCCGTGGAGACCTTGGTTCCATCCCTGTGTGTCTGACCTGCGGAGAAAATAAAGCTGGGATGACTTCAGGTGTTTGGGTGTCTCCTGGTCCTTTCCTAGGGCAGGGAATGTGCTGGTGGGATGCTCCTGGCAGAGCAGAGCAGGGCACTGGGGCCCTGGCACCTCTCAGAGGGCACTGCCTTTATTCTGAGGGTGCTGAGGCCCTGGCACAGGTGCCCAGAGAAGCTGTGGCTGCCCCGTGCCTGGAAGTGCCCAAGGCCAGGTTGGACAGGACTTGGAGCAACCTGGGCTAGTGGAAGGTGTCCCTGCCCACGGCAGGGGTTGGAATGGGATGAGCTTTGAGGTTCCTTCCAGCCTGAACCAGTCTGGGATTCCGTGAGTCTCTGCCAGGCTGGGCATGGAGCCTGCTGCTCCCATGGGAATTCCTGGTGCCAGGCTGGTTCCTGGTGCCTGGGCTCAGGTGCCCCTGAGAGCTGGGATCTGTGGGGTGCTCCAGATGGGGGATATGAGGCCTGCTGATCCCAAAGGGACCTGGCAGTGCTGTTTGAAGCGGGATTTGCTCATGTTGGAATATGCTTTGAGGAGCTCTGCCTGGTCCTCCAGTGCTGTGACTTTGGTCCTTCCTCAGGGTGCTGGTGCTCCTTGGACACAGGGGCAGGTGCTGGGGTCAGCAGTGCTTGGTGCATATCTGGGAATGGTGACTGGGACTGCTGGTGGAGAGGGAAACGGGCTGGAAATCCAAGCGGGATCCCCCAGTGCAGGAGTGGGGGCAGCCCTGGGGAGCAGCCACTGGAGCTGACGTGGGGTTTGGTGTTAATAACAGTATTATAATGTTGTGTATTTCTGCCTGGACCAGACTCTGGAAGCTCCTTGCAGGAGTGAGGGCTATGCCTGCTGCTCCAGCTTCCCTCTGACTCCAGGTTTGGAGCCCTTCACTGCCCCTCCATCCCTGACTGGAGCCCTCCTGCCCCCCGGCCATTCCCAGGGCGCTGTGGCGCTGCCGGGAGCGGGAGCGCGGTGGGAGCGAGGGAGAGGCTCCCAGTCAGTGTGCAAGTGCCATTGTTTTGACACACAGGCATCTGGCACTGTCAGGAACAGCAAAAAGCAAGCCCAGAGCAGCTGCTGCCAAGGCAGAGCTGGCAGCAGCCAGGCCTGCACAGCCCCTGCTTCCCTGGCATCCACCGGAATCCGGGCACGGCATCGCTCAGGGTCACCGAGGTGAGGTGTGGCCGTGGCTATCCCAGGCTTTGGGACCACACACCCTGGGCACTGCGGGGTGAGGAGCTGGGAGAGATCCCCGGAGCCTGGGAGAGATCCCCGGAGCCTGGGAGAGATCCCTGGCACCTGGTGCTCCCTCGGTGCTGGCACAGAGCAGAGCTGGGTGTCCCAACGTGCTGCAGGCCTGGAGTGTTCAGGAACAAACAGCAGCTCCTGCTGTCCCTCTCCTGCTCCTCCAGGCTGTCCCAAACCCCTGGCTCACACCACAGGCTGGTTTTCTCTCTGATCCCCCTGTTCCACACCTGTGCCCCGTGCTAGATTCCAGGTTAGGATGGAGAGGAGGAGGCTGTGCCGTGCTCCGGTCTCCACATCCCTGAGCACAGCGAGGCACGATGTCCCTGCAGGTCATTTTTGTGTCTGCTCCCGTTTACCAAGAGGTGCAGCAGCTCCTGCAGCAGGTGCTGGAGCGGTCACACCACGTGGCACTTGGCACTGTCACCACCTGGGTAAGTGGCACCGAGCTGGTGCTCACAACCTGCTTTGGTGGCTGTTTCTAAGGTCAGGGTCTTCAATCCTGACGCTCTGCAGCTTCCCTGGGGTGGTTGGAGCCCTCCCTGTGTCACTCTGCCTCTCTGTGCCTGCCCTGCGAAGGCGGGGATGGGGCACTGGGGTGGGGTGGGCACTTTGGGCCAGGCTGCAGCACAGGGGGAGCCGAGGGTCCCACACAGCCCCTTCCTCCCCAGACAGGCTCAACCTGCTCCTGTCAGGCACACGGCTGATGGTTCCTCCCCTGGGCTGCTCCGGGGTGGGGAGGGTTTTTCCTTGTCCATTTCCAGGCTAAATGGGCATTTCAGGAGCTTGTGAGAGACCACAGGACTTGCCGTGCTGGAGGACCTGTGGTCCTGTCTGCTCCTGCAGCTTCAGTGGAGCTGTTGGCTCCCCACTGCCAGGGCCGTGCACCCCAAAACTCACCGGGCTGGGGGTCCAGCACATCCTGTCAAGGTGGGGGGCTCTCATCCCTCTCCTCCCTTCCGAGGCCCAGGAAAAGCTGCCTTGTGTAAATTCACATCTGACTTGGCACAATGGATGTTTGTGTCATTGCTGGCGGAGCAGCAGCCGCTCGGCTGCTCCCACATCGTGGTGGTAATCGAGGTGCTTGAGTTATAGCCCAACTTATTCCGTTTTACAGCTCCTACAGCGTTAACAGATGTACGGGCGTCTGATCCAATCATGCAGCAAGAGATTTTGGGGCCAGTTCTTCTCGTTTTGACAGTGTGGAAGCTGGGAGCAGCCATACATTTTACAAACAAGAATAAACGACCCTTAGCAACATATGGCTGTGCTGGCAGCTCCGGAGCGATCCCGAATCAGGCACCCTGCGAGGCAGGAATGTTGCTGGGCGCTGGAGCCGGGCAGCCTGGACAAAGCATCTGCCTTCCCCCGTGATATTAATGAGGTGCAGGCACTGGAATCCCTATGCTGTACGGCTGGGAGGGCTGGGAAGAGACAAAGAGCTTGGAAAAACAACTGCCAGCCCGGAGCAAGGGAGCTTTATTTGGTTTGAAGGCTGGGTTTTCTTTTAGTCACTGCTGCTGCTGCCTGGCTGAGATCTTGTGGGGTCGGGAGCAGGGGCAGCTCGGCTCCAGCCTGGTGAGGAGGGTGCACCAGAGGAATCACAGAATTCCAGGATCAGCCAGGTTGGAAAAGCCCTCCAAGATCATCGAGCCCAAGCTGTGCCTGATCCCCACCTTGTCACCAGCCCAGAGCACTGAGTGCCACGTCCAGTCCTTCCTTGGACACCTCCAGGGATGGGGACTCCAAACCTCCCTGGGCAGCTCCTTCCACTGCCTGACCACCCTTTCCATGAGGAAATTCCTGCTGATGTCCAGCCTGACCCTCCCCTGGCCCAGCCTGAGGCCGTGCCCTCTCCTCCTGTCCCTGTTCCCTGGGAGCAGAGCCCGACCCCCCCCCGGCTGCCCCCTCCTGTCAGGGAGTTGTGCAGAGCCACAAGGTCCCCCCTGAACCTCCTTTTCCCCAGGCTGAGCCCCCCCAGCTCAAGAGCCCGTGGCTGTCCTGTGACCTTGGGGACAACTCTCAGGGCAGAATGTCCTGGCCCTGGCCCAGCCCTGCTGAGCTGCAGCCTTGTCTCAACTCCCTGCTAAAGTCAAGCCTTGCTTAGTGACACACGAGGGTCACCCCAGCACCTCCCTCTGCCTCAGCCCTCCAGAAACAACTGCTCTGGGTAGAGAGGGAAGGGGCAGCTGGGAGCACCCCAGCAAATTTAATCTCTCCATCACGTTAAGTGTTGTAGCCTGATTTATTTCTCCTTGCAATCCAAACAATGCCAGCTTTGGTCCCAAAACAGTAGTGAGATTTCTTCCCCCCAGCTGAAAAAAAAAAGGAAATGCTGTAAATCCCTCCCCGAGCCGATTTATGGAGCATTCATGAAGAATTTATATTGCAAAGGATTTTATTAAATTAAACTTGAAAAAGCTTCTTGATTCCTGAGGTTGAGTCCCGGAGCCGGAGCTCTCATAAAACTGGATGGAGCAGGCAGAGGGAATGGCTGAGGTGACACTGCAGCTGATGGGACCATCCAAATCCAGAGCATTTGTCACCGGGATGTGTTCCAGGCTGAGGCTTGGAAAATTACTCCATGAAAAATGTGCGTTAACAAGAGCCATGAAATATCTGCCTCAAACGCAGGTGAGTGATGAGATGGGGGATCTGGTAGTGCTGGGCATTCCTCACTCATTCCTGGACATTCCTCACTGGCCAGAAAAGGACACAGCGCCTTGGAGAACAGGTTTAAGGTTGCTTCTACTCAAATAATTGAGCAGGGGAAGGGGCAGGATGGATTTAAAAGCTGCCCCACTAAAAGCAGGACAAGCCTTGGATGGGCATCACCACCTGGCAGCCCACAGCATTCCCTGGGGGAAGGATTACACCGCCAGCGCTCCCATGGATTCCTCCCAGTTGTATTTCCAAGCTGGAAGCAGCTTGGACTTGAGTGCAAAGCTGGAGTTGTGGGTGTGATGTGGGTGTGAGCTCACTCCAGCCTGCTCTGCCAAGGGCTCCGTGGAGGAACCCTCGGGGTGTTCCCCTCTCACCCAGCTCCAGCAGGGCCCTGCTCCTCATCCCAACCCCTTTTCCTGCAACCTCAGTGCCCTGAATGCTTCCAAACCCCGGGCTCTGCTCCTCCAGCTGTTCCTGGAGCCAGAGGGGCAGCTCCACATGGAGACAACCCCAGCACATGGACCCTGGGATTTGGCCTTTCCTCCTTTACCCCCTCCATCCTCCATTCTTGGCAGAGAGTGCACTGGGTTGTCGGCACGGAGACATTCCTCACGCGCACAACAAGAGGCAGCCAGAGCCAAGGAATTCTTGGTTCATTCCTGTAAATCTGTACAGCTCAGCTCCAGCCAGGGCTGATGGATCGGAAGGGACTTGGAGCAGCAAAGCACACAGGGCCCGGTGTTAAAATGTGACAGTTTGTGGCCCTTTGGTACAAGGAAATTCACATTTATTATTTCAGAGCTGCGGACACAATTCCCAAACGCCTCCAGCTGCTGCTCCATACGAGCACTGTGGCTTCAAAGGAGGAGCTGATTGTTTTCCCTTCATCATCCCTCAGAGTCCTGTTAGAGCCTTCCCACAGCACCTGCTGCTGCCCAGGGAAATGAAGGCACCTCCAAAATGTTACTGGAATTCTCCTGCCCCAGCTCCCACATGGGATGCGTGGAGCAGGCCCAGGGAACAGAACAGGTGTGGCTGGGTCCCTTCCAACTCAGGATATTCTGTGATTCTGCTCCTCTCAGGATTTATCAACAAGGTCCTGGTTATCCCACAAGGAAGTTCTTGGCAGCTCCCATTTCCAGCCCAGGCTTGCTCTCTTTCCCTTCCTCGACGGACAAAAGCAGTCAACTGGATTTAGTTTTCCATGATCAAGGAAAAAACATTCCAGCTCCCAGCTATGGCTCAGGTTTTATGTAGATTTTCTCTTCCTTCCCTTCCTTCATCGCAGCATAACGTGCCAGGACAAAGAGATAGTCACTGAGCCTGGAAAACAAAGGAAAAGCAGGAAAACTAGAGATCTTATTCCAGAAGAGAAGCTTGTTGAGAAGCAAAACTCCCCCAGTTTTATCCCCAGAACTAAGGAAATGCTTCAGTAGGACAGAGGAAGGGTTTGGGGTTTTATTTTTTTTACCTGTTTAAATACTTGGCCACGTTTGGATCTGCTTCCCCTGCTTGGACTAAAGGGACCACGCTGGGAAAAGCAAAGGGAAATGCTGGTGTTTAACTTTCCAGCTCTGAGTGCACAAAGGGCTGCAATTTGCTGGAGCCTCTCCCCACCCCAAATCTCCCCTGGGGTCCCCACTCTGACTCCCCCAGCACCTGTGAAAGATCTTTGCTTCCCAGAGGGATCTGGGAGGGGTAAATGATGCCAATAATGTTTGTGTCTGTCCTGGAGGCCCCCAGCTCCGCTCCTCCAAGGATACTCATCCATGGGGATCACTGAACAGAGAGAGACTATTTTCAAGGGCCTGGAGTGACAGGACAAGGGGGAATGGTTTCCCACTGCCAGAGGGCAGGGGTAGAGGAGAAACTGGGAAGGAATCCTTCCCTGTGAGGGTGGTGAGGCCCTGGCACAGGCTGCCCAGAGAAGCTGTGGCTGCCCCTGGATCCCTGGAAGCGTCCAAGGCCAGGTTGGATGGGGCTGCAGAACCCCGAAAGGTTTGGGTTGGATGACCCAGCTGAGGGGAGGGAAGAACAAGGCCTGGCTTTGTACCTCCTGCACTCCTGGAATTGGACTAAACCAACAAAAGCTTGGCTTGAGCCCCAAGCCCAGCCCAGCCCTGGCTGCTGGCTCCCAGTGCCCTGGTTTGCTGTCACTGGGGTGTCCCCATCCCCTTTCCTCCCAGCACAGCACTCACCACCTCTCAGCCCTGCGGCACACGGCTCGGGAGAAGTGGAGAGCAGCACTGCTCCTGCCTCCGGACTGGAACAGCAAGGAAACACCCCCTCAGTGTCTGCACCACCAGGGACAGCCCTCCCCTCCCCTCCCTGCGAGGGCTCAGCACCTCTCACACACACGGAGCTGATCCCTGTGCCACGGCCAGGCAAGGCAGGGACATCCCAGTGCGGCAGGGTGGGGAAATGTAACTCCCAGCTCCTCGTCTCTGCTTTTCTCTTGGTGTTTGCCTATGGAAATAGCAGCCTCCCAGCTTGTCTTCCCATGGCAAGCAGTGGAAGGGGCTATTCCAAGGAAGTGAGTGGCACAGGCAGCACCTACAGGCAGGATGAAGGTCCTGAGGGGAGGGAGCTGCTCTGAGTAATTGTCAATCCACTGCTCCAGCTCCAGGACGGGCTTCTCGCTGAAAGATGTTCGTTCTACAGAGGGGGAAGAAGAATCAGCTAAAAAGAAGTGATTCAGCGAACAAACTGAACTCTGCTCTGGCTTTCTTGGATCAGCAAGCCCTAAGAAACCCAACGCAGCCCTCAGCATCCCACCAGCATCACCACCACCCACTCCAGGCTGTGCCAAGACCTGTCATCCCAGGAAAGGCAAGACTTACTCCGGTGAGCCTCCCTGGCCGAGGAGAGCGGCGTGGCGAGGTTGGAGCCCACATCCTGCAGCATGCACTGGACCTGGACAAAAATCACCACTGCTGGCACTCCCAGCCATGGCTTTTTGCATTCCTGTGCTCAGCAGAGCTAATTAGCCAAACTCACGGGCTGCCCTGGCAGGACCTGTGTCACTGCTGTGCCCACGTGGTTGGTTTGTGCCCCAATTTCAAACCTGTGACAACAAAACTCATGTCCATAATGTGGACCTGAGTTATCTGTGAATAAACCTAGAGGTGAGCCTGTCTGCCCATAACTAATCACTTGATCTACCAGTTTCCTTCTTGGTTAAAGGAACTTACCTCTTAGAGACCAATCAAGGGAGTCTTAAAAGATTTATATATTGAAATGCTAAATGTATTGAATTCCTCTGTGTCAGTGTGGCTAAAATTGAGGAGCTCATTTTTTAATAGCACAGATAAGGGACTGCACTGGATGAAGATTATCATTAATACTCACTTTATGAAGCTGATCAACAAACGTGTGGCCCTTTTCACTGCTAAACTCACCAGCCAGCCTTGGTTAGAGAGAAAAAACAAAACAGAGTTAGCTGGGAATGAAGAAATCATAACAAATACGATTTTCCATATGATTTGGATACTCCCAGGCCGTCCTCACCCGATGGCCGAGCTCAGCTCGTCCGTGGCTCCCAGGGCCTCGAAGACCCGGTCGCCCTTCGGCCGCCGCTCCCCGGTGAAGGTGCTGGAGAATCCTTTGGGAAAGGCGGGAGGCGCTCAGGGCCCGGGTGGGGAGCTCCGCCCGCGGCCCCCGGGGCCCCCCGGGCTCTACCTGAGTCTCCCGTCCTCGTGTAGATCCTCGGGGCCCGCTCGGGAGGGGCGCGGTCGGGGCTGTGGAGGCACAAACCGTGAGGGGGGACACCGGGGGGACAGGGGACACCGTGAGGGGGGGACACAGCGTGAGGGGGGGAATGACACCGTGAGGGGAGAAATGACACCGTGAGGGGGGGAACGACACCGTGAGGGGGGGAAATGACACCATTCCTCCCACGCTCACCTGCCCGCCCCGCTCCGCCACCGCCGCCCTGCCATCCCCAGCGGCCCCCGCAGTCCCCGTCCCGCCGCCACCGCCGCCCGCCGCCACATCCCTCCCGGCCGCCGTCGCCGTGCCGTGACCNCGGGATGTGGCGGTGTCGGCGCCGGGGAAGGTGATCCTGCACGGGGAGCACGCGGTGGTGCTGGGCAAGGTGAGGGCACGCCGGGCAGAGTAAGGAGCACCCATCTCGGTAAGGGCTGTCCGGCCCCGCTGACCCCCGTTCTCCGCCCGCAGGTGGCCCTGGCCGTGGCGCTGGACCTGCGGACGTTTCTCCGCCTGCGGCCCGGCGCTGAGGGCCGGCTGAGCGTCTCCCTGCCCGGCGTCGGCGTCCGGAGGAGCTGGGACACCCCTGGCCTCCGGGCCCTGCGGGGGCGGATCGCAGGCAAGGGCCGGGGGGAGGAGCCGCTGCCCCGGCGGAGTGAGGGGCTCTCGGCACTGCTCGGTGCCTTCTGCACCCCGGTGACCGTGCTGGGACCCCCCCGCCATGAGGTGACCTTGCAGAACCCCCGTGGGGTGACCCTGCAGGGACCCCCGTGGGGTTATTTGCCCCCCCTGCAGTGTTTCAGGGCCTCGCTGTCTCTGCCCCCGCTCAATGTGCGTTTCACTGACCTGTCCCTGCATCTCTCAGTTACTTACGTCCCCCATGTGCCCCTTGTGACCCCGCTGATGCTCAGGTGTCCGTGTGTGGCCCTGTCCCCTCCTCTTTTGGGTGCCAGGGACTTGTTCCTGTGCTGTTGTGGCTCGGGCAATGCTGTGACACCGGCAGGAGCCAGCCTGGCTCCACATCCCAGTGCGTTACTGGTGGGGGCTGAACAGGAACCGCTCTGAAGCTGCTCAGAGCTGGGGGCTCCTGGGGAAATCAGGGATACAGGGCCCGTTTTCCTGCCTGTCTGTCCCACACAAGCCCTCACTGGAATTTCTGCAGCACCTTGTGCTGGCTGGAGCCCCGGGATATCCCAGTTCCAAAATCCACATTCTTTAATGAAGAGTTTGTGACTTGCCGAGTTTTCCGTAGTGGTTGTGGATGGATGCGCTGGGAGGCGTAGGCAGGGAAGCAGTTGCAGGTGTGGAGTGTGGAAACACTGGGATTTCACCGTGGCTGGTGGAGATTGTGCTTTTATTTTACCACGAATCCTCAGGTAGAACCTGAAATTGGCTCCAGCTGTTTCTGCCTACTGTAACAGAAGGTTTTGTTGTAAATACTGCTCTCAGTGTAACAATTCCATGGTTTCTGAGTGTTTAAACTCTCCCCTGCTTGCTTCCATAGCTGACTTTGATGAGTCCAAGTCCCCCAGCGTAGAACAGCTGGATGCACTGAGGGAGTTTGCTGGAATTGCTGCTGGAGCCTCAGCTCCAGAGAGCCTTGCTACTCTTGCCTTCCTGTATATGTGCCTGGCTATTTCTGCTAAGTATGGGTAAGGCTCTCCTCCTGCCCCAAAATTTTGGTGATGGGTGGGTGCCCCAGGCAGGGGAGCTGGGAGTCTCTGCTCTCATCTCATTTTGAGAGCTGAAACCAGAGCAGTTCATGCCACAGTCACAACATAGACACCCCTCCCTCCAGCAGGAAGCTCCTGTCATCCTGGCTTAGGCTGGAAAACCAGAAATAAACTGTGAATTTGTTGCCTGAGCTAAGTCTGATCTCTTTGTGGGCTGAATCTCCCTAGAAGTGTGAGAACTTGGTGGGCTGTTCCAGTTCCTAACCTTGCCCAGCACTGTTGATGATCTTGGTGTGACTGGATGGGTGCTCAGGGCAGTGTCAGAAACCAAAGCAGGGCCCAACTTCCACATTCTCGTCCAAGAAATCTAAGATTAAAGACCTGGGATGTGCAGCTGGGTCATGGTTTCCCTGTAGTCTCAGAGTGACACTGGGACTGTCACTCAGCAGCACTGAAAAGCTCCTGGGTTTGATTTTGGGGTCTGTGACACCACTCAGGTGTGTTCAGTGGAGCAAAGGGATGTGGATATGTCCGTGTTCCACCTTTCCCACCACCTGATGCTCCAGTGGGACGTGGCCATGCAATTCCAGATTTGGGATGTTTACACTTTATTCAGAAATATGTTTAAAATCCAGTGAACAGCAATCTCTGAAGGGGCTCTTTATGGTGCTGCTCAGGTGTTTAGTTACCAAGTGCCCCTGCTAGCAGCCTGACAATCATGGATCCAGTTCAGGAAGGCTTTATTCCAGCACAATGGCTCTATTCCAGCACTCCATTCAGGAATGAGCCCTCCTGAAGCCCCTGCGTGTCAGATGCATGTGCTGATGTTGCCAGTTTTCAACCAGCTTCCCCTGTGAGCAGTTCTAACTGGCTTCCTTTGCCTTTTTAATGTTATCTGGAGGTGGGATTCGGGGTGGCTGTGTCAGTCCCTGTGTGTCTGTGTTCCAGGGATGTTCCCAGCGTGGATATCCTGGTGTGGTCGGAGCTGCCCACGGGAGCAGGGCTGGGATCCAGCGCTGCCTATGCTGTGTGCCTGGCTGCAGCCCTGCTCATGGTGTGTGGAGCCATCTCCTGCCCGCTGCAGGAGGGAGAATCCACAGCCAGGTAAGGAATTCCAGGCTGGGATGCGCAGCTCTGCTCCCTGTGGCCCGCCTTTCCTTATATCTGCACGAATTCTGGCACTGCCACCTCTCCTGGTCTCTCTTGGCTGTGACCACAAGTGACACCCTGAGCCCATCTCCTGTCCCTGCCCATTGTTACCAGCCCTGTCCCAGAGATTTTGTAAAACTCCTCCTGTTTCCCTTGTCTAGTGTCAGATAAACATACCTGAAAAGAGGGAAAAAGCTTTATTTTTTTCATTCCAATAAAACACACTGAAATTTTTCAACCTCAATTTCCTCTGTCTCTGAACATCTTCCAGGTTTTGCTTTGAGTCCTCGAGGATCCTTTCTGTGGTTTTTTTCGCATTTCCCATGAATTTATTTCTGCATGTGCTACATTTCCTCCTGATCTCCTGCCTGTCTTTTGCTTTTATCAGTACCTGGTGAAAGAGAGTTTCTTTCCTTGTGCCCTTGGAATTCACCTTTGGAAGCCTGGGATGCTGTGCCCATGTGAGAGGAGGCTCTGTTTGAAGCTGTTAAAAATCAAAGCTGGAGGGGCTGTGTGGGATTTTGTGTGGGGCTGAGAGTGAGACAGCAAGCTGGGGGGTGGTTCTGTGTTCTGCTTCTGAACCAGAATTCGCAGCCTGACCCAGAAGCAGGTTCTCCTCGAGCAAATCTCCCAAACTGGGAAATGAAAGGGCAGCTCCAAGCGGAGCAGCAAGGATATCTTCATTCCCTGCTCGCCCTCCGTGGCTCCAGCATGGATCCAGCATAATTCCTGCCTTCCAGCTGCTGTGCAGAGAGGTGGGGGTGTCAGACTTCAGAAGGGTTTTGCTTCCCGTGGCGAGAAAAGAACAGCGGGATAGAAAGGCTCCTGTGTCGGGAGGAATCGCAGCCTCTCAAAGAGGATTAAAAACAAGTGGTTTACAGCACTCCTCTTCCCGGGGCTGGTGGTGTGAGCTGTTTGCTGAGTGCTCCCAGATTAAATCCTGGCAAGTGGAATGCGAGGTGTGTGGACATGGATAAAGACGTTCAGCTGAGGCCCAGGGAAGTGGGACGGAAGGGGAACGGTTTCCGGATAGCAGGTGGCTCTTGGAATTTCTGCCTCGCCTTGCAAGACGCTGTGAGGCTTTTCCAAAATGTGGATTTGTGCCTGTGCTCAGCGTGGAATACCTGTTGAATGGACTCATGGCGTGCAGGCAGGGTCAGAGGTGTGTCTTTGTGCTAAGGATTAGATGGGATATTGGGAATTCCTCCCTGGGAAGGGGTGCTGAGGCCCTGGCACAGGGTGCCCAGAGAAGCTGTGGCTGCCCCATCCATGGAAGTGTCCAAGACCGGGTTGGACAGGGCTTGGAGCAACCTGGGCTAGTGGAAGCTGTCCTTGCCCAACCTGTGCCAAGGCCTCACCACCCTCACAGGGAGGAATTATTTCCTAGTATCCAATCTAAACCTGTCAATCTCTGTCAACTTGAAGCCATTCTCCCTTGTCCTGTCATTCCAGGCCCTTGCAAATAGTCTCTCTCCATCTTTCTTGTAGCCCCTTCAGGCACTGGAATTAGATGACCCCAAACCTGAACAATCCCAACTCCCTCAGCCTTTCCAGTGTGTGCTAACACACCGTGTTTGGTGAGGTGGGGATGAGTCTGGACTTGAATTCCACGAAATCTGATCTTCACCAGGCCAGGGCTGGGATCTTCCCCCCGAATCTGCTCCCTCCCTGTGTGCTGGTTTGGATTGGTTTGTGTTGGAGTCATTTCCTTGCCTTCCAGGTGGACAGAAGAAGAGCTGACACTGATTAACAGCTGGGCCTTCCGAGGGGAGCGGGTGATCCATGGCAATCCGTCGGGTGTGGATAATGCTGTTGGCACCTGGGGTAGGTGTTTTTGCTGCTTCCCCGACAGAAACTCCCAAATTCAGGTCCCTGGTTTGGCCTGAGCGCAGGGAATCCTTCCCTGTCTCAGGTTGCCCCATCTGTGAGCCGGGCCTGGAGCCAGCAGCAATGTTGGGAAGTGGCTGCAGGAACACCAGAGCTCTGTCCCCCCCTCCCCAGGCAGGTGCCACGGGGCAGAGACCTCGCTGCAAATAACTGATATTTAAACATTCTGCAGTGAACAAAGAAACCTAATCCTGTCCCAGGGATAACGCAGGGGAAAATGCAGTTGGACAGCTGTCATTTAGTTTCAATTAGCAGCGACTTCCCAGTGTTTTGCAAGTGTCCTTGGAGACTGTTAATAATCTTTCTAATGAGACCTAATCGCAGTGGCTCTGTGAGGGCAGGAGCCAAGTGAGACATTCCTTCTGGACAATGAAATTCCGTGCTGCGGGATGGCTGCTGATACCACTGCACACGTTCAGCCCATGGAACCCCCTGTGCTTGGCTCTGCTGCCGGGAATCGCTGCTGGGGTTCTGTTTTATTCAGGAAACGTTTCATGCTGACCGAACTCTTTGCCTTTTCAAAAATTATTTGATGTGATCCTGGAGGAGAGGAGAGCAAAGGGGAAAGCCTTGGGTTAAGCACGTCCAGCCAGACCCTCTCATTAAGGCAGCAGGGTGAGGCAGGGCCGTGCTGCTGGAGAACATGGTTCATTTAGCTGGTGTTCCTTGCAATTACTGTCACAGGCTCTGGGTGAGGTTCTGAAGATGAAAGACCTTCTGTGTTATCTCTCAGCTCGCTCCGTACTGAGACAATACATGTATTTTACTTTAGGTGGAGCCCTGAGATACCAAGCAGGAAAAATCACACCATTAAAGAGGTAATACTGGAGTTTAAAAATAACCCTCACACATGGTGGGTGGAACGTGTCAGAGAGGCTCTGGGTGGGTGTTGGAGGGTGTGAGGATGATGGGAGATGGCTGGAGTGTGGGAAGGGCTCTGCAGCCCCATTTTGGGTGTGGGCAGCCTCTGTTGTTGGGGTGGATGGGGGCAATGAAACGTTTGGTCATTATGTGACATTAGATGAACACGGCACAAAGGATCAATATTAATTTCATGGCATTATGGGCAGCAGGAATGGATCTGCTCCTGGCAGCAAATGACATTGTGGGGAGGGGGAACTTTGTGCTTACCTGGTGGTGGGAAAACCCATTGGCAGAGAGAAATCCGGGTCCTGTGTGTTCCCTCTGCCTCCTGCCAGAGAAGTATAATCTGACTCCATTAAAATCTTTCACAGTGCATGAAATTGCTCTATTAGCAGTTAATGGCCACTGCTGGCTACCCTTGTAGAGAGTGTTTCAAAGGAAAAAATTTGCTTGAAAAACATGGATTTCAGTAAATACATTACAGTCCTATTTATAGCCCTAGTACAGTTGTTCCTTGTGTCCAGGAGGAACCAGCCCGAACCCAGCCAGCACTGAAGCACCTGCTTAAGTTTTCTAAAATGAGTGAGACTCCTTATCTTGGGTTCTTGCTCAAAGAGGCCTTTTGAGGCAGAATAAGCTGTAGCTTTGGGGACTGGGAAGGAAAGAGGCCAGGAGATGTTCCCTGCACATGGCAGGGGCTTGGAATGAGATGAGCTTTAAGGTCCCTTCCAATCCGAAGCGCTCTGGGATTCTCTGTCTCCTGTTGCTTCCAGGGTGCCCACTCTGAGGATCTTGCTGACCAACACAAAAGTCCCTCGGAGCACCAAGGTCCTGGTGGCTGGTGTCAAGGAGAAGATCCTGAAGGTGCAGGTGGTTGTGGGATGGAGATGTGGGGGATAACCCTGGGGAGGTAACCCTCATGGGGGACTGCAGGTCCTACAGGGATCTTTTGGGAGATCCCTCCTGTAGCCACCATCTCCCAGCTGCCTGGGAATGGGGGTTCAGCTCATCTCCTCCCTTCCTCCAGTTTAACAGGAGTTAAAATCACCAATTTTCATCTATGGAAAGAGCAGTTCCTTCCTCTGGCCTGTTTCCTTCTCTTCCTCCTTTTTCTGCAGGCAGGAGCAGGTTACCATTACCTTGCTCTGGGAATGAGTGAGGAATTACCCAGCTCAAAGAGACTGGGACCAGTTTCTTCCCAGTGGTATTGGAAGAGCAGCAAGCAGGCACCTCACATCCCTGCTTCCTCCTTTCCAGTTCCCTGCCATAATGAACCCGGTGCTGGACTCCATCGATGCCATTTCTCAGGAGTGCCAAAGTGTTCTGGAAGTGATGCCTGCAAATCCATCACCGGAGCATTACCCTGTGCTGGAGGTAAGGGGCTTGCTCGCCAGTATTTTTAGCCACTGTTACTGTTGAACATCAAAATGTCATTTAAAGAACATTAGGTCTGAAAAAAAAAAAAATGATAGCAGGAAATGTTCAGTTCCGAGCGAAACCGTGGTCTGGGTGTGCTGCTTTTAGTGCCCTTCCTGGTGCCAGGAGACAGAAGCTGCTGGTGTCTCTCCCCAGCTGTGTGCAGAGGAGGGAGGGAGCAGGCCTGGGGCTCTGGGGACCTGTGGCTCTGGAGGGTTTGTTTCTCTTACATTGAGTGATCTCCGTGCTACAGCTCTGGCAGTCACTGCCTGTGAAGCAACTGCCCTGCCACTGCCAGGGCTGGAGTGAGGAGAGAGCCCAGAGCCACTGGTTTGTGATGGACTGACTGGTTCCCAGCCAGCTCCCGGCACTCCACGCTCATCTTGGCTCCGGAGAGCCACAGACAGAGCTGTGCCCAGAGCTGACCTGACATTGATGCACGAGGTGCACACAAAGATCTGTTTGTCTTGGCTTTGCTCAGAGAAGCAGGGGCTGGGGAGGGGGGAGGAACAGGCTTCCGAGTGGAAGAAGTGCTGAGAGTGCTGTAATGCTGCTCCACAGCACCGTGGGGGAGGGACGTGCGGCCATGTCCCAGCTGAGGCAAACCTGGCCTGGCCCTGGGAGCCAGCTTGGACACTCAGGAACCATTTGGTACCAGTCCTTGTTGGCATCTGGATGCTTCCCCTTGGTTCTCAGGAGGACCTCTGCTCGTCCTTGCTCTTGCTCCGGGTTGTTCCCATAGGATTCATAGCAGAGTCCTGCTCCCTTTGTACCAAGGGGATGGTGGCATTCTGGACCCACCGGGGTGGGCTGAGCTGCCATTAGCTGAGGGAGGTCTGCAGTCAGTTCCCAGCACAACTTCACACAACTCCTCATCTTAATTCCACATCCTCAGGCTGTCAGAAGTGTCGGGGGACAGGGAAGAGGGGGGGCATAATTTGAGTTGTGCTTCGAGATCCTCACATGGAAAATGGCAAAGCATCCTTGTGTCCCACACCCGGGAAGCAGCACTGCAGTGAGCAGGTTGAATCTTGTTGTTTTGTCATGTGCTTGAAGAGGCCCAGCTGATTAGATGCAGCACATATATATATATATATAAAAATGTATTTTTGGGGCTGTTTCTGAAATGTGCAGCTCTGGCCAGCGCTGTACTTGAACCATGGAACTAGTCTAGTGTGTCATAAGCTGTCATCGGATTCCTGGCAGATTTTGGATCAGGAGATGACAGGTGTCTTGGATCATCACAGGCAGTGCTGTGCCCTCACTCAGGCATATAAAGAGGCCTCTGGATGGACGTGTGTCCTGCCCAGCCTGCAATGGGTGCTGGCTGAGCTCTGCCTGCTGCCAGCTCCTTCCTCTTCCTCTTCTACAGCTCTTTAAACACCGGCCGGAAATGCTCTGGAGAGGGGAGGGGGATTCTTTCTGCAGTGCCCCTCCTGCGTGGTGCTGGCAGGATTTTGGGTGGAGCTGCGGGAGGGGGGTGTGGCTGACACTGCCCTGCTTGCTCCCTGTGCACAGAGTCCCTCCCGGCTCACCGGGAGCTGCGGGCAGGGAAGAGCTCAGTGCCGCTTGCTGGGGGAGGGAGCACATGGCTGCTCTTAGGGAGCCTCTCCGGGACTCGTCCTGTCCTGGCTGGCTCCTGGCTTGTGACACCATCTGGGAAGAGCCACCACATGCTTTGGAGGTGATGGAGTCGGGCTGTCAGACCAGTGTTGCTGAGAACAACCTTCCTCCGCTGCCGGTGCTGATGGGGTGGGAGGGCCCAGGGAGCCGGTGTCCGCTCGTGGCCCTGCTTCAGACTAGCTCCAAGCACAGGCCAAGCCCTTCCCTCTGCTCCTGAATTCCTCACCTGTCCTGCTGGGAGGAGAGAAGCTGTAACTTCCACTTCCGTGTGGTGTTGTCCATCCCTTGGGCTGTTTGGCCCTTGCTGCTGGGGCAGCTCTCTCCGGGAGTAGCGGGTCTGGCTGGTGGGGAAGCGTGGCAGGGATGCTTCCACAGCTCTGCCAAGAGGGTGGGCTGGCTCAGAGAGGGGCCTGTGCTGCTCCTGGAGGGAAGGACCCTCTCAACCTCACTTGAGCTGGGCGCCAGATTCCCAGCATGGTGCTGCCCTGAGGCTCCTTGGCTCCCAGCCCGGGCCCTGCCCCTGAGGGGGGAGAAGTGCTGCACAGAGCAAACGAGGGGAGGTCCCTCCGTGTCACCTCCCCAGCGATGCCTCAGCCGTGTCAGAAGTCGCTGGATTTGGCTTTGCAGGATGGATTGCAGAGCAGGGCAGGGTGACAGCCAGGAATGAGAGCTGCTGGCTCGGTGCCCTTGCCGTGGCTGGCGAGGGGCCTTGCGTAGCCTTCTGCTCAGCACTCGAGTGACAGGGCAGAGGAGAAGCAGTCGGGAGGCATCGGAGAGCTCTGGAATAAATTCCTGCTGGCAGCTTGCAGTGATCAGGATTTTCTTGGGAGGTGCAGGAGCTGTTGTATCCCTGTCACTGTGCAAGTCGTGATGGGGGACAGGGGCACACGAGCAGCCCAGAGCTCACACTCTGGCCTGACCTTGCTCCCGGTGCTTCCGCCAAATTTCTGCGGAAGTGAGGTGGTTGTGAAGGGTGGGAAGGCAGGGCTGCCACTGCTGTAAAGAGCCTTTGTCTCAGTGTGTGCTCATGTCCTCTCTTTGTGGTTGCTTTTAGGAATTCTTTGACATAAACCAACACCACTTGAACGTGCTCGGAGTGGGCCACCCCTCCCTGGACAGGCTGTGCCAGGTAACAGCGTCCCACAGCCTGCACAGCAAACTGACCGGGGCTGGCGGGGGTGGCTGTGGCATCACCCTGCTGCCACCAGGTCAGTAACAGCCCCTTGGGCATCCTCCTCTTCCTCGCAGCCCTGGGGAGGGTCAGGTTTGGGAGCAGAGGAATTGCTGCCAGCCCTGGTCTGGCTCTGGAGGGGTGGGTGGGAAGTGTCCCAGCGCTGCCTGGCACTGTGGGTTGCAGTGTGTCGTCCAGGGCCGATTCAGAGTGTTCATTTACATGTGCCAGCCCCTGAGGGCACTGGCCCCGTGCCAGGGGCTGTATTCGGAGGAGCCATGGCCTTTTCCCTCTCCCTGCAGTGGCCGAGCTGACTCGCTGGCTGCTCTTGCCTTGCTCTTGGCAGACACCTCCCCACTGGCCGTGGAAGCAGCCAAGCAAGACTTGTGTGCCTGTGGATTTGAATGCTGGGAGACCAAGATCGGGGCCCCCGGGGTGACCCTGCACTCCTGCTCCTCTCTGAGTGCCCAAGTGCTGCACGCGCTCGCCCAGAGCTGAGCTGCTGCCCCTGGCAGCACCGAGCCCTTGGCACCACGTCCTCGGAGCTTTGTGTGCCCAGATGCCTGGAAACTTCTTTCCCCTCTCCTGTGTGGCTGAGGGCCTCCAGATGTGGGTATGGAGCCGGTTTGGGGCCTGGTGTCACTGGGATTTGGGGCCGTGATGGGGACCTGGGAGCACCTGCCCAGTGGTGTTTGACCGAGGCTCTCAAAATCCTGGTTTGAATTTCCTTCCTCAACCTCTGTGCTAATCCCAAGGGGCAGGAGGAAAGGGGCTTGGCTAGATTCCAGGGTGGATAATGATACTTTGCTGGTTCAGATGCATGTGGTGTCTCTTCCCTCATCCCTGGTGTCCCGTGGGGGCTGGCAAGGTGGATGCGCACCATGCTTTGACATTTTTGGGTGAAGAGCATCTTTGGCAGCTCAGGGCTTGATGCTCAGATCTCTGTTTCTTCTGGACTACAATTCCCAGTGAAGAGCAAACCTTTAATACAGCTCTTACCTGCTACTAATTAGGTGTTGGGTAATTAAAATGCGAGATAAAGCACAATTCTAGTGAAATTACTGGTTTTCACTCTTTCCCATAATCTCTGTCTAGGCTGATAAGCAGAGTCCTGTAGTCAGGCTGTGGTTTTTATTCACGTGCTCAAGGTCTGGCTCAAACAGCACCTGCAAGGAGGGCAGCTCCAGGCCAAGGGCAGGCTTAAAATTCCTCCTTGTAAAAGCTGTTCTCTCACACTTCAGTCTTGAACCAGCACGTCCCTGACCCTGCCTGGTGTTGGGTTTACTTTGGTGTAATTAAGTAGGGGAAAGAAACCCAAACCACGTCCTCAAAAGCTCACTGTAAGTTGCAGTTGACAAACTCTAAAACCTAAATGCATTTAGACTTATTACACAAATGTAAATGCATTTTTTTACTCCTGAAATTTTAATGAGCTGTGCCGCAGAATGAAAGGGAAGTGGCTGAGGCCAGAATCCCTGGGAGTTGTGAGCTGACTCTGAGGGACTGTGGTCTCTGCAGTACCTGCCAAAGGGGTTTTATCATCGCTCTGTTTGTCTGGGGTGGGTTTTTTAAGTGGGTTTTTAAGTGTAGCTGTGTTCAAGAGTCACTTCACTCAAAGCTGAGTAATGAATTGGCAGAGGTGGGGAACTTGCCTTCCCCTTCCAGCCCAGGGATAAAAAAAATCAAGTGTGAGAAGCTGAGATGTTCTAGCTCTAAACTCCCAGCATCACAGTGACCAGCTTTAGTTCCCTGATCCGATGTAAAACTGTCTCTGGTTTTAATAAATCCAGTTTTTTTTAATGTGCAAAGTGTTCTTTGATAATTATGCTGGATACAAAAGGAAAAAAGCACCTTACACTGCTTCAGGAAAGCAGGTCTCAGATGCTGCCTTTCTACATGTCTAATTACAATTCAAATTTGCATCTGAGAGCGGCTTTACACTAATCACAAGTCAGAAAGGCTGATAAATAATTTACCATTTTCTAATACAGTGTAATCAATGTGAGGATCTGGGAGCGTGTTGACTTTAACCACTTACATGTGTCTACTTTGTGATGTTGGCACAAAGAGATGCCAGATCCAGCACGGGGAGCTTCCCTTCAAAACAGCGTGTCTGGGGCTGAGCCTTGTTGGCTCTGGGGGCTGGGGGCCAGAACTGAGGGGAAATTCACAGAATCCCAGCATCATTCGGGTTGGGAAAGCTCTCCAAGGGCATCGAGTCCAACCTGTGACCGATCCCCACCTCGTCACCCAGCCCAGAGCACTGAGTGCCACTTGGACACCTCCAGGGATGGGGACTCCAAGCCTCCCTGGGCAGCTCCTTCCCATGCCTGACCACCCTTTCCATGAGGAAATTCCTCCTGATGTCCAACCTGAACCGGCCACCTCCGCAGGTTTCCTCCAGCAGCGCTCGTCCCGCTCTGCTCTGTGCTGGGGTGGAAGTGGTGACGTTCTCAGGGCAGGGAGGGTGGTGGCAGTGTCGTGGGCAGGAGGGTGACCCTTACTGGGGTCTGTGGGAAGGGCCCCGCTCCAGGGTGACACGGGCACTGCTGGGATCTGCCTGCCCTGTGCCACAGGGACCAGAACTGCCGAAGTCAGCAGCTGGAGCCAGTCCCAGTCTGTTGGAAGCGCGCACAGATTTCACATCCATCTGCGAGCACGGGAGTGCCCATTCCCTCCTTTCCAAACTCCTCCTTCACCAGCTCCATCAAAGGCTTGTGCAGGGGCATTGGATAACCCGAGGGATGGCTGGGATGTTTCTGACCCCACCTTCCATGGGGGAATCACCCCTTCACTTACACCAACTTGCAACCTCCTGCTGTGACTCCCTGAGCCCTGGGACACACGGACCCCATCCCTGCCCCTCCTCAGCCTGGGGCAGCTGCTGCCATGGGACTGATGCCCCTCGGGGACGTGGAGTGGGGCAGAATGAGGCACAGCCCTGTCTCTGCCGTGCTCTGCTGCTTTGGGAGCAAACCTGAAGCCTGCGGAGCGTGTTCTCCCCACGGATCATCCCCTCCTCTCCCAGGCCCCCCGCGGGACGGATGTGCAGCAGGGCAGCGATTGCTGCTGAAGGATTAGCCTGGTAATTTGGCTAATTTTTCTTGAGCTTCATTTTTCACATTACGAGCTCTGCAGAAAGACTAACGAGCCTGGCTTTGCCTCTAATAGCCAGCGCAGGGGAGGGGAGGCTGTGCTCCAGCTTAAAGGAGGGATTGAGGAATTGCGGAGTGTAGGGGGGCCCGGTGAGAGCTGGGGGTCACCGGTGTTTAGTGACAGCAGAAAGGAGAACACTTTGTACAAAAAAAAAACCTTTCAAAAATCTTCCTTTTCATTCGCAGCCGGTGCTGCTGCCGGGGTGTCTCCCCCCATCCCTGGGGAATGTCCCAGCGCCCCGGAGGGCTCCTGCCCGCACCCCTGGCACGTCCTCCCCTGAGCCGGGACCCCGGCACTCCCCGGCCGGCCCTGGCAGGCACAGATGGTATTATTGTTTGTTTGCACTCCGTGTCAGCAGTGCCTTCTTTCTGCTCCGCTGAGTAGATGCTGAGGAGGCAGTGACATTATTGGAGATCACGGAGAGAGCAGGAACAGGGTCAGGGAGAGAGAGGAAATGTCAGCGCGCAGCCACGCGGGGCTGGGGGGCTGCTCACACCCCCGGGGTTCCTCCTGGGGACAGAGGGTGGAACTGGGACCCCCTGCACATCCTGCAGGGCCTCGGACACGCCCAAAGGGTTTGGGGGGTGTGGGGATCCCCCAGGGAGAGTCGGGACCCCCCCCTCACCCCCTCCCAGAGCCATTTCAAGGGCGATTTGTGCATCTGGCACCTCTCGCTGCAGAAGGGCTCCCTGTCCCCTCTGCCTCCCATCCCCAGGGATTTCGGGGCTCCCCCGTTCCCAGGGCTCTTGGGGAGCCCGTCCTCCCCTGTCCCCCCCATCCCTCTCCCCTCCCAGCACGCAGAAGGTTTTGAAAGTTAAGTATTACCGTCTGCTTTGTTGTTGCCTAACTACGACAGACAAATTGAGAACTAGTTGTCAAAATGTCAGTGCACAACAAATCAACATTCAAAATGAGTCTCAGCGCTATGTGGTGTATAATTAAAAAAAAATCCTTTTTAGAAATTTCAGCAAGCGTTGGCTCTGCTTTATATTTGTCTGTGTGATTAATAAAGGCAGCTAATTTTCAGACTTTAAAAACAGCTAGAAAATAGCTCCTAATTACATATTAGGTTCCAAGCGGCCCCCGCTGAGCGAGGCTGGTATTGGTGGGCCAGAGAATTTGGCAGGGGCTTAATTACATTCTGAGCATCATCTAATTTTAGTTAAATGTAATGTAATCAGCAGCAGATGTCTGAAATAAAATATGAATTATGAATATGATGAAATTTCATTCTTGAATAAAAAAGTAATTTGCTATTTAGTTCATTAAAGTCGCAGAGGTTTATTAGGGAGCAGGTACACGGTGTGGCTGGGTTCTATTAAAATGATATTTCAGAGGGAGTAGGAAATTGCATTAAAGGTGCTAAAATATTCCGCCAGGATGCTGTGCTGGGTGGGAATGAACGTTTACAAAAATAACGGAGCCCCTGGGCCAGCGCCAGCCCCCGGCTCCGGAGCTTCCGTCTACGCAAGGTGACGTCCCACGTCCTGGGGGGACCCGGGATGGGCCCTGCACCCCCTCTGGGTGTCCTGAGGGGCAGCTGGGCTCTCCTCACTGGTGGGCTCAGGTGTTTCCCCTGTTATTTCACAGAATCCCGGGATCATTCGGGTTGGAAAAGCCCTCCAATAGCATCGAGTCCAAGCTGTGCCCGATCCCCACCTTGTCACCAGCCCAGAGCACTGAGTGCCACATCCAGTCCTTCCTTGGACAACTCCCAGGGATGGGAACTCCAAACCTCCCTGGGCAGCCCCTTCCAATGCCTGACCACCCTTTCCATGAGGAAATTCCTGCTGATGTCCAGCCTGACCCTCCCCTGGCACAGCTTGAGGCCGTGGGGACAAGACACCCTGGCACACGTTGAGCTGGGCTCCGTGTGCCTTATTCCAGCTTGGCCAGGAAAATGAAGCCTCAATTCTCCCGTCAGCTCCGGGCCCACGGTGGATCCTCCTGGGATGCCGTCTCCCGGACACTCTCCCTGCAGCATCAGCTGCAGTTTCAGCTCTGAAGTTGAAATTGCTTTTCTCTATCCCTCAGTGGCCCGGGCTGACAGATAAGCATCTCCTGGCGAGGGGGAAGGATGGTGTGTTCATTATTTGCTTGTATTACAGATCCTGTCATTTTAATCCCTCCTGGATGCCGGGCACCAGCTTCGAGCCCTGCCCGCTTCCAGTGTGCTCTCCCAGAAAACCCCGTGGCCGGTCCATCCTGCATGGTAGGAAATCCCAGGGCACGTCCCGGCAGCTCCGATGATGCTCCGGCATGGTCCTGGTGCCGGTGCCGTGGCACGGCCGGGCTGCCACGCTCGCCAGTGTGGGTTCACCGTCCTCCCTGCTCTATTCATCAAGGGCATGACAGCTAAAATTCATTTGAAGATGAAGAAAGTGCCGGCTAATCCTTTCTGGGAGACAGTGATAGACTGGCGGCTCGGGAAGAATTGCACAGCAGTAATGAAATTAGGCTAAAACTGCTGGCGGATAGCAGATAATTGCCCTTGTCTGTCACGAGGAATAACATCTCCCAAATCCAACACAATGATTGTTAAAGTTGCAGGAATTTATTTTATTTATTTTATGGGCTCGGGCTTGGCTTTCCGTAGGTCTTTCCCAGGAAAATAAAGGAGTGGGAGCTGTGCACTCGCCTCCCACCTTCCCCGGGCGCTTCCGCCGCTGCAGCAGCTCGTTAGCCCTGACGAAGCAGCATCACCACGATGACAAGGACACCCCACTGGGGCCACTCCCGGGGAGCGGGAGCTGAACCAGCCGGCACAACGAACTGCTTGGAGGAGCTGCTGGAAGTGCCAGTCCATCCCCGGCTCCCGCTGACCTTCTGGTGCTTTGCAGGAGGAATCCATCCGCCAACACCGGGTGCTGCCTGGTGCTGGGGTGGGTCCCGGTGCCACAGTGGCCACACAAGCGCCAGCCCCGTGTCCGGGCTGACCAGCAGCCATTTATTTTGTAATTGATGGGGCGGTGGCGGCCCAGCGCGGGTGAGTGACTGCGCCGGCCGGCGACGGCGATGTTTTATCCGCCGGGGCTGGCACGGGTAATTTACTGCGCCCGGCAATAACATATTTCACTTCCCGTCTCCCAGATGAAGATTACTTGTGTTTGAAAGTGCCTGAACACACACTCAATTCTGCTTAAACGCTCGCAGCCAGCCGAGCGCGGCTCGGCCCCGCGCCGGGGTGGCACAGGGATGAGGATGGGGACAAGGATGGGGACAGGCTGGAGCACAGCCCGTGCTCCCTCTGGAGCCGCTTGCAGCGCTGGGGAAAACCCCCCGCAGCAGCCGGCACAGCGGCTGGAAATATTCCATCCACCTTCCCTGACATTTTGCCTGGCCGGGCGAGGAGCTCCGTGGCATTTCCGAGAGGGGCTGGGGAAAGGTCAGGGGGTGGAAAAGGTTGGCAGGGTCGGCGCTCCCGCCTCATCCCGAGGCTGCTCCTGACCCCCTCCTGGACAACGGCGGCACAGGCACCGCATGGGCTGGATATTCCTCCCAGTGCTGAGAATGCCACGTGCTGTCCGGGGATGCCTGAGAGATGAGTCGGCACCGGAGGGTTCAGTGTGCACCCCCAAAAACGCCCTGTGAGAGGCAGGTGTGAGGGCAGGAGCTGGGGCTGCAGGGCTGAGAGGCTCAGGGCGATGGGGATGTGAGTGGGCTGTGCAGCCAGGGCTGGATCCCATCCAACAGCTCTGGGTGAGCTCTGGGCAGAGCAGAGCTGGGGGTGCAGAAGCCCAAGGCTGACCCCGCTGACCCCCCTGGGGGTGCTGGACCCAGTGCTGCCGCTCCTCCTGCCGATGCTGGCACGTCCCCAGCGCTCCCGACACGGCGCTGCCGTTAATGGATGCTGATGTGTCACCCAGCCCATTTGTCTTCATTTGGTGCCAGCCGGCGGCCGCGGGGACGTGCCAGGGCTGGGCACAACGCCCTGGAGCTGCTGCAGCGTTCCCGGCACGGCTCAGCCCAGCCCAGCACCAGGATGGGGGGCTGGCATGGCCAGCACTACCAAAAGTGGGTGTTGATGTCCATTCCCATTCCCAGGGAGAACCCCTGGTTGCTTTGCAGGCAGGAACTGCCAGCCTGAGACCCCAGCAGGGTTGGGGAGACTTTCCTTGTTTGTCTGTGGCACAACCTCTGTGTGCTGGTGTCCCAGGGTGAGTGGGCACGGATTTGGGGGCATGACAAGGCAGGGACCAGACGAGCTGGCCCAGAGCTCCCTCCAGCTCCCCGTGGCCACCCATGGCCACCATCATCCTCCCTCAGTGGGGGATGGCACCGCCGCCGCCGTGTCCCGCTGGATTCCGGGATGGAACCTCTCCGCTGGAGCTGGGTAATTTCTGATTGAGGATTACCGTACCACCGGCTTCGGTTTGATTGCAGATGTTTTTAATTATATCGTATAAGATCGTATTATGTAATTGCATTTATCTGATTGAAGCCTTAATTGTAGGATTTCATAATGGTTTGACTGGGTAAATACACCGCCGCGTCTGTTGTCCCCCACCGAAAATTAGGTGCTTCATGTCTTTATTGCATTATCCTGGAGAGGAGCTTAAATTGGGAAGGAAGGAATTAGGAGAGACAGAAGGAAGGAAAGGTGAGTTTGTCATAGGATCGCGGAATCCTGGAATGGTTTGGGTTGGAAGGGACCTTAAGGATCACCTCGTCCCAACCCGGAGCCATGCACAGGGACACCTTCCGCTGGACCAGGCTGCTCTCCCATGGACAGGGACACCTTCTTTCTCTTCCCAATCCTAGAGGTTGTGGTCCCCTTCCCGGCACAGCCACCTGGGCTCCGGAGGCTCATCCCAAACATCCCCTCCAGCCGGGCATCCCAGGGACAGCCGCTCTTCCAAAAGCAGGTGAGGGATGGCAAAATTCCTGTTTCCATCAGCAACAGCACATGGCAAAATAATCGTAGAGCTCTCCACCTTAATTCCCTAAAAAACCCACTAATGAGCTGCTGGCGAGGGGGGGTCTGAGCTGCACCTCCCGCCCTCGGGGGGGTCTCTGCGCCTCCCCCCCGGCAATTAAAGGGAGGTTTGGGGTTTTGTCGGGGCCTTTTCCCCGGCTGTAATCCGCAACATGTGGTTCGCAGGGAGCCTCCTGCCTAATGGGTTTAGGATTACGGGAATACGCACAAATCCAGCGGCTCGCTGTCACTCCACTCGGCGCGCTAAGGTGATTTCATTAGGATTTAGGTTTAGAGAAAAGTCTCTCTCTCTCTCTCTCTCTCTCTCTCTCTGTCTCCCCCGCCCCGTCTCTCCCCTTAATATTATTTTTATTCAATTACATCAGCAATTCATGAAACTTCAAAGCCGTTTCATCAGCGCAACCCAAACGCTGCCGGATCGCGCTTGAAAGGGGGGAAGAGGAGGAAAACATAAGCTGCTGCTTTAATGGAATTACTGAAAGGGGCTTTTTAATTAAAAACAAAGGTTGGGCTGAGGTCTATCCATAATTCAGCGCCGCTGGATGTAATATCTGCCGGTGGTTTAATTTTAATAAATGTATGTATTATTAACGGTGGGATCTATATTTTCCAAGCCCAAGGAAGGCCCAGCTGCTCCTGCAGGAATGGCTGTCGGTGCCGTGGGGGGCACGAGGGGACACTCGGTGGCTGCGGGACAGGGGATGGGGACGGGGATGCTGCCAGTGACCCCCCCTGGTGCCACAGGAGCTGTCACAGACCTGAGTTAATTACCAGCAGCACCTGCGTGGGTTGTTCACACAACTCCAGCCCCTCTTTTTGATGATTTCCTCTTAATTAGCCTTTATTAATTAGATGTGACCTCGTCCAGCGAGCTGGTTCCTCGCCGCCATCTGCCCGTCCCGCCCCAGGGTGGGACAGGCGTGTCCCCAAGGCCAAGGGCAGCCAGGCGGTGGCTGAGGGGACGATGACACGCAGAGATCCAGGTGCCACCAGGGATCCTCTTCCCTGCGCTGCTCCAGCAGGATGGCACCCACCCCCCCCCCCCTGCCAGCCGCCGCGTGCTAATAAAAACAAATTAACTTGTAGCAGCGTTAATTTTCCCGCATCCATCCATCCCGGCCTCATTACCAGGGCGATCCCAGGAGCCGGGGGTTTGGGCAGATTGTAATGAGGAGCATGCGGTAGTAAAAGTCCTTCTAATAGGATTTATTTACTGTAATTGTGATTCGAGGCACAGTGCCATCCCCGGCCAGCGGGGCCGCGAGGAGGGGGCGTGGGGCTGAGGCTGCAGCAAGGGAGTTACGGAGGAGCCGGAGGTCCCTGAGGGATCTGGGGGGTCCCACTGGACCTGGGATGCGGAGCAGGGGCTGTTCCAGCAGAATCACCCCGATCCCTTGCTCCAGCAGATGCTTCCCGGAGTATGGACGCCACATCCCGCTTCCCAAGCATCCCAGCAGCAGCTGCCGGGCAGGTCGTGTCACCTGGTGCTGCCAGGGATGGGGTCACCCATTTTGGGGTTTCCCGCTGGAGCTGGGATTCGGGAACTGCTTCCATGGCCCTGTGTGTGGCACATCCCCATCCTCCTGAGCAGAGGCAGCTCGGGGCTTTGGGAGGCGAGGCTGCTCCGTGGGATGCTCGGGCGGCGCGGGGGTCACCACTCCTGCTCTGGTGTGGCTTCTGAGCACATGCAGTGCTGGCACCCAGATCCTCCTCTCCCGGCTGATCCCGATGCCAGGATCTGCAGCAGCTCCACTCCCGCTCCAGCACTCACCCCCGGTCACTTGGAATGCCTCCTCCCGGGGTCCCCAAACCCACTGGGAGTCCCCAGAGAAGGGACCAGAGCCGGGAGAGCTTTTCTCTCACTCACACTTCATTATTGTTGCTAAGGAAACCTCTTCCCAGGATCTCGCCTGGAACATGTCTGCCTCGGCGGGGCCGCACATCCATCTCTCCCAAAGTGCCCTGAGAGCCGGAGCCGGCGCAGACAAAGGCGGGGATGGAGGCGGAGGCTGCTCTGGGACCACCGCTGCGGCTTTGAACCGCCCGGCCCGCACGGAAAAGTTGTCGGGGATCATACAAGACCAAAAAAAATCCCAATCCAAATGGAATTTGGGATTTGCTCCGGTAGGCAGCAGGGCCAGGAGTTTGCAGCCACGCTCCGAGGGCTGGCACAGCGGCGGGATGAGCAGGGACACTCCCGTTTCAGCCCATCACGAATTTTGGTTCCCAGTTTACGGAGGGGACTGGTGCTGCCGGCCCCGTGTCCCCCCTGTTCCCAGCTAATGCTTCCCACTGTAGCGAGACGAGTTCCCATCGTTCAGAATGAGCGATTCCCGCATTGATTTGCAGCTTCCTTTTGATGCAGCAAGAATTTATTCCTCGGGAAAGGGCTTTCTGTAGCCATCAGGGATTATTGATGGCGTTGAACTTGCTCGCTGCCCTCCGGATTGCAGCCGGCCCCGGAGCGCTGCGGTGCCCATGGGGAGGTGTGGGGGGACAGGGACACGCCGCTTTCGGGGGGGATGCAGCCGGGGTCTCCCGGTGTAAGGATTGCTGGGAACTGGGAAAAATATTAACAGGGCCGGGATGGCCCCAACAGCAACATGGTGGACACAGCACTGATCAAACCTGGTGCTGCTGTGGCACCAGAGTGAGCTCATGGCACACGTGGCACACGTGGCTCCATCGCTTGTCACTGGCCAGGCCATGAGCTCGCTGTGTGTCCCACACAGCTCTGCAAGGCCCCCATGGGGTGGGAGCAGCATCTGAGCACGACTTCCAGGTGGGAGCCGCCTGGAATGCGCTGCATGGCACTGCCAGTCTCTTTCTCCGGGTGCTGGTGGCTCCTGCAGCCCCCTAGGGATGCTCCCAGAGCCTTGGGAGTGCCTGGCCCCAGTGGGGTCCCCTCTCCCTACTGGACTGGGTGGTGCCAGCAGAGCACAGGTGCCCTCAGCAGTGTGCCAGCCCAGTGCCCTGCATCCTCCAGAACCCCACACCACAGAGGTGCCTTTTGTCCCACCTTCGCCAAGCCACTACCTCCACTTCTCCTCTTTCCCCCCTGCATTCCTCATTAAAGAGAAGACTACAGATTTCCCAGCCTGTCTCCCGGTTTTATATTGAAAAGGCTAAATGATATGCTGACACCTTAATTACACCCCATTGTCACAATGCAGCGTGGCAGTGGTGTGAGTGATATGAGAAGAAAGGGCTGCGGCGTGCGTGGCAGATCCTTTGATTCGCGCTGGCAGGTTGGGAGCGACACAAACGGGGGCTCGTGCCAGCGTCACCCCCGCGCGCGGCTCCGCGGCCCCGCCGGCGTCACCCCCGCTGCAGGACGGCCGGTTCGGGGCACACGGCGGCGGCACTGGCGTGGCAACGTCCAAGGCTGAGGGATGTGGTCAAGCCCAGACGCCGTGGGTGGCCCCGGTCGTCCCAGCCTGTCCCCGCTCCGTCCTCGTCCCCACCGAGGGCACGGGAGGCCGCGGCTGCCGGCAGCGCCGAGGTTCCCTCCTTGGCAGAGACCCCAGCCGGGCAGAAATGTGCCAATTAAGCGCTGGCTGCTGATTAGCGGGGGCTGGGGAATTCGCTGGGCCGGGGGAGCGTCGCCCTTCGCTACGCGCCGTGTTTGGGAAATCGGCGTCACCCGAGCGGTGGCAGCGCTGGCTCCCGGCCATCCCCGCGGCCCCCTCCATCGCCGAGGGGCTGGCAGGAGGTGACAGTGACGGCAGTGGTGGTGGCACACCGTGCCCAGCTAGAAACAGCCCCCTTCTCCCGCTGATTTCCCTCCAGCTGGCACCGCTGTCGCACGGCTGGTGGCTCCACGGCCCCTCGCGGACTTGGCTTTGCCCTGATGGATGTTGGGGTCCCCAAGGCTGGGTCAGGGTGCAGATGGAGCCTGGCTGTGCCTTCTGGCACAGTGTGGGACCTCTCCAGCTCTGCAGGACCCGGGAGGAGCAGCTCCCTGCCATGGTGGTCTGGCTGTCCCCAGTGGGAGGGTGCAGGTGACACTCCTGTCCCCCGGATGCCCCTGCTGTCCCCTTCCCCTGCCATGGCTGAGGGGACAAGCTTTGGTCCCCGTGCCACCTACCCACAGTCAGAGTCGTGCGTCCTCTTTCTCCTCCTCCTCCTCACACCACTGCTCTGGAAGTGGCAGCAGCGGTGGGCAGCGCTGGTGGCACACGGCCTGTCCCCTGTGCCGTCCCGCATCCAGCGAGGCTGGGAAAGAGGAGAAGGAAGAGCCAGGCAGTGTTTTCCACGAACAAAATGTTGCCTTTTGAAATGACACGACGTGGGAGCAGACATCAAACAGGCAGACGGATCGCCCGGCGCAGAGGCACTTCTCCATATGCATCCAGCAAACGCATTTGTTTTGGAAAATGCCATCCCAGGGGAGTGCGGGCGGGAGCGGGAGCGTGTTCCAGCTGCTGGAAAAGCCGTTGTAGGATCCACAGCGGAGCTGCTCACACGGCTGGGCAGCAGCACCACGAATCCAGGCACTGCTGGGCTGGGGGCTACTCCTGTGTCCCTACTCTCTGTCCCTGCTCCCTCTCACTGTTCTATGTCCCCATTCCATGTCCCAGCTCTGTGTCCTTGTCCTGTGTCCCAGTCCCACATCCCAACCCCGTGTCCCAGCTGCATGTCACTGTCCCGTGTCCCTGTCCTATGTGTCCCTGTCCCGTGTCCCTGCCCTGTGTCCCTGTCCCATATCCCTGTCCCAGTCCCATGTCCCTGCCCTGTGTCCCTGCCCTGTGTCCCAGCCCTGCAGACATTGCTGACTCAAGCCGGTTACTGCAGAGCAGAGCACAGATTTGTGTCCCAGCTCCATGTGCCATCCTGGACAATGCCGTGCCGTGCCAGGCCGTGCCAGGCCGTGCCGGAGGCATGCAGACATTCCAGGGCAGTGGGTGCAGACTGGGAGAGCCTCAGGTGGGGCCAGACCCGAGCCGGCACGGCTGGGAAGCATCCAGGAGCCAATTTACATGCAAATGTCCTTATTAATCAAGGACAAGAGGAGGAATGAGCAGAAACCCCCCAGCACAAGGGCAGAGGCTTTTTCACCGGATGCTTTTCAAAGTTGCTAATGAGGCATCAGCAGCTCTTTTCAGAGCCAGATTATTTGCTGTCTGGAATCTCCAGCGATCCCGTCTCCTCCGCTCCCGGCATTACCCAGCCTGTCCCCAGCCTGTCCCAGCCCAGCCCGGCTGGAACACCGGGAACAGGAGGAAAACAGGAGCAGGGATGTGGCGGCCCCGCTTGCAGTGGAAGGATAAAGCCCCGGGTCTGCAGCGCCCGGGCCGAGCCGTGAGGATCTGAACCCGCTGGCTGGGTCCTGCCCGGGGGTCACTGTCCCCACGCAGCGTCCCCAGCTGCCCTCACGTCTCCCCATCACCCCTGAGACATCCCTGCATCTCCTCCTGTGGGCAGGAGGGCCGGGAAACCCTCCAGGCACTGCCTGGCGCTCAGGGAAGATGCCGTGTCCATCTGGGCCATGTCCTTGTGTCCCCACACTGCCCGGTGTGGGACAGGGACCCCGGGGGGCACTTGGGGTTCAGCCGCCTCCGTTCCCGGCCCAGCCACCCCATTCCCGGGGCGCTTCCCGGCGGCCCCATCCTGCTCCGCGGTGTTTATTCCTGCGCGGGGCTTTGTCTGCTGCCCTTAATCTGATTTCGTGCAGTTCAGGCGTAGGAGCCTTGGGAGGGGAGGGAGAGAGCGAGCCAGGGGGGCTCGAGGGGGGTCTCAGAGGCCCCGCTGCAGCGCCCGGGGGGGAAACCTCAGTGGGTGCTCTGGGGGGGGGATCCCTGGGGCTGTATTCCCGATCTGGTTGAGTTTCCTGGTTTCCGCCCTGAGATGGAGGGGCTGCAGAGGGACTGGGAAACTGGGACACGAGCTGGGGTTGCAGGGCACCCTGCCCACCCCCAGCCGTCCCTGTGGTCCCCGCAGCCCACCCGTGTCCCACTGAGGGACCCCAACCAGCATATCCCCGGGGGGTGACGCTGTCCCTGTCCCTGCTCCCGGCCCTGGAGAGGGATCTGGCAGCTGTGGAGGCAGGAAGGATGTTGGCACCTGGCACGGGGGCTGAATCTGCCTGGGCTGAGGGACTGGGGACACTCAGGGCACTGAGGACACCTGAGGAACTCACCTGGCACTTGTAGGGCAGCAGGGATGACTCTGTCCCCACTGGGGGTCCCATCCCTGCCCTTTGTGCCAGCCTCACCCTCAGGTGCTCGAGAGAATGCAGGAGCCGGGATTTCATGGATAAAACACTGAGGCCGCTCCACGGCCATCCTGCTTTCCTTGCCCAGCTGTGCTGCGAGGCAGAGCCAGCATTAAAAACCACTAATAGGACACGAAAGTCATCAAAATAAAATAGACTTGTTGGGGTGACTCCCCCTGCACGAACAAGCGCTGCCTGATTCAATTAACGGGGCAGTTAAGCAGATAATATTGTTAAGCAAACCAAAACAGCCTTTTGATGTGTTAATCATCCTCGTGCCCGGAAAAAGTCACCGAAAGCAAAGAAATCTGGGCCCCCATTTGAGGGGAGGCAGCGACACAGGGATGGCAGGAGCAGGGTCGGGATCCTGGGGTGGGATGGGGATGGAGCAGGGCGGGAGGGGGTGGATGGGGACCCGTGTGCCGTCGCCCACCTTTGCATGTCAACCACGTCCCTGATTTTATTTCGAATTCATTTAACTGAGGCAATTTCTGAGCTGCTCTGGGTCTGCGGCTGCCAGCGCCGGCTGCGTCGCTTCTCTGGAATTTTATACAATTTCCCAGTGGGAAAGAACCAATATTGGAGATCTCAGGCAAAACCTGCCTCTGGTTTCTTCCAGGAGAATAAAATAAAGTGTGGGGGGGGATGTGCGGAGCAGAATCTGGAGCATCGAGGGGATATTTCAGCCTCGGTGGGTCCTTTGGGTGAACGCTGCAGCGGGCAGCTCCCTGGAGCATTCCCGCCTGTTCCTTCTCAATCCTACCGGGAATCTCAGCCTGGAGAAGGGAGGAGGCAGTGAGGCAGAGGGGCTGCGTGGAATCTGGGATTGTTCCTCTCCCGGGAACGCTGCGGTGGACTCAGCCCCACAGCTGTGGAGGAGCTGCCGGGGATGTGCGGGTTCAGAGCCCTGAGCCCCCTTTTTAGCCGCCCCAGAAATGGGATTTATTTCCCCCCGCATTGGGATCTCGGCCTCCAGCACCCCGCGGGAAGAGCTGGCAGCACCCAGCGTCCCGCAGCCCCCGCGGGGACAGGCCCGGTGTCCCCAGAGCCGAGCCCGGGGACGAGCGGTGCCGGCGGGGCCCGGGGCTGTGGCTGCCGGTCCCCACCACGGGCAGTGCCATCAATCACGGTGACACCTCCTCGGGGCGGGACGGGGCGATGACAGCGACCATTCACCCGTGTGAGACCCGCGCCGGGGCACGAACGGGGCGGGAGGGGTGGCACCGGGGGGGTGATGGTGGCATCCACGGCAGTCCCTTTGCTGGCGGCACCCTGGGGCCAAGACCCTTGGGGTGATGGTGCTGCGAGTGAGTTTTGCCCCTGGAAGTGATGGGGAAACTCTGGAGCATCACCCTGCCCTGGAGCAGGAGTGGGGGTGGGATGAGGCCGGGACAGAACCCTGGGCATCGCTGGCCCCCGCTGTTGAAGCAGCAAAACAAGGTGGAAGCCAGGTGCTGGGCTGGGAAAATTGCTGGGAAAATCGCTCCCAAAGTCAACAGAAAGTTTATTCAAATCGTTCCCACTGCAAATTGCCTCTGGAAATGAGCCTGTGAGTGGTTCTGGAGCGATTCGCTGATTCCACAGGAGCCAAAGGCACAGGTTAACAGGATCAAAGGGATCCCATGGGAGTCAGAAATCCCTCCGAGGAGGCCAGGTGGGTGCTGCTCGGTGACAGCCACCTTCCCATCACCCTCCCAGCAGCAGGAATTGAATGATTGATGCAATTTGAATGACGCTGGGATTTGTAACAATGCCAAAACTCGGAGACAAGAAGGCAGCAACCAAAGCCGATGGCAGTTGTTTCTGTGCAGGTGGGGACGGTGCCCATCATTCCTCCAGGGCTCTGGGGCTGGATTTTGGGAAGCAAACTTCTCCCACCACAGCACCAGGGCTCCTGCCCCGCACCGAGCTGCATTTGCTGAATGATTTCTCCAGGAATCACATTGAGTTCAACAATAAATTCTTCCCTGGGTGTCCAGCCTGAGCCCCCCACTCCTGCCCCATCCTCAGGGCCCCCTGGAGATGCTTTTGGGGAGCAGGTGATGGAGGAGCAGCATTCCTTTCAGAAAAAGCCAAGGGAGGAGTTTTTCCCGGTGATATATATCAACCCTCACACCCCTCTGTGCCCTCCTGGCTTCAGCTCCAGCACCTTGTGCTGACAACGTGGGGCTGGAGCACTCCCAGCTCCACTCAGGAGCACCAGAGCTGCTCCTGCTCCCGGCTCTGTTTCATCCCCGCTGTAAATAACAGCACAAAAGACTTTGTGAAGTTCCCGGAGCCGCACGTGCCTCGCAGCCTCCAGGCGCTGTTTGTGAAGAGAGGTTATTAAATTGATTTTTTTCCTTCCCCTTTACATGCTCAATGAACATTAAAATTAAAGTTCTGCTCAGTCTCCCCCCCGGGGCGAGGAGGGGCCGTGGCGCAGCAGAGCTGAGGTGTGCCCACGTGCCAGGAGCCAGAGCAGCCGTGCCACGCCGGATGATCCCGGCATCGCCGAGGGGTGTGGGATGGGGATCTTTGGGGATGGAGAGTGGGGACCTTGAGGGTTCCCAGGACCAGCAAAGCCAAGGAAATGCTGGGAGCAGGGAGCCAGCCCCAGACTGAGGGGCAGCTGGACCCCTTGAGGGCTGTCACACAGGGGTGGCAGTGCCAGCTTTTGGGGTCGCCGATGGCTGGAGCCCGCTGGCGCAGTGGGGAGGGGGTTACAGGTGCCACGTGGGGTCCAGGATGGGTGGCTGGACCATGGCTCCACTGCTGGCCCTGCCACTGAGGCACATCTGGTGCTGCTCAGGGCAGGTTTTGCAGCATCAGAAGCTCAGGGCACATCTGGGCACCGTTCAGGGCACATCTGGCGCTGGGGCACATCTGGGAACGGCTTGGGGCACATCTGGTGCTGGGGCACATCTGGGAACAGCTCAGGGCGGGTTTTGCGGTGTCAGGAGGGAGGTGAGTGGCATCTGCAGGAGGTGACAGTCCCCTGACCTGCTGAGGTCCTGGGGCTCGGGCTGGGGGGGCCTGGAGGAGGCTCCCCACGGCCGCCCCTTCCTCCTCCTCAGCCCCATCACTCCCCCTCCCGCCCCAGCCCCAAGGACTCGAATCATTGCCTAATTTAGAAAAATGACAGGGAGACGGTTTTCCACTGACACAGTCACTACTGAAAATTTACTTCAAGGTTCATTGTTGGCAATGTCAAAAGTGATGAAAACCAATAAAAAGAACCAGCACAGCATGAATGTCTGGGTGACAGCGCGCGGGGAGGGGGGGGGGCCGCCCCAACCCCCTCGCCGCAGCCTGAGCCTGTACAGATAAAAGGTAATTGAAATGTTAGTTCCATTAATATTTCAGCGTGCCCCATATCTGACAGCCGCGCTCCTCACGCGCTCCCAGCCCTGTCTCTTTAGCTGCTGGGGGTGGAGGTTTCCCACAGCCCCAGCCCAGCGTGGGCGTCGGGCAGGGCTGGGTGGCACCGAGCATGTCCCTGAGTGGCACCTGTGTCCCAGCACGTGACGCTCACGGTGCGGTCCTGGTCCTGCAAGAGCTCGGAGTCACCCTGGCACCGGTGCCAGGGTCGGGTTGGAGATGGGAGGTGGAGGTTTCTCACAGACCCAGCCCGGTGTGGGCACTGGGCAGGGCTGGGTGACACTGGCCCACGTGCTCTCGGAGCTGGGGACATTTGGATATCCCAGCAGGGTCCCTTGGGATGAGGCCCTTGTGCCTTCCCCAGCCCCAGCTGCTGTTGCAGCCCAGGGTCTCACGTCACCCCGGCCACCAAAGCAAACAGAGGATATCCCAGCAGGGTCCTGGATGTCCCTGGGTGGCACTGGAGTGGTGTCCCTGCACCACGTGGTGCTCATGATGCAGTCCCGGTCCTGCAGGAGCTTGGGGTCACCTCGTCAGGTTGGGGATGGGCAGAGTCACCTTTGGCTACCACGGGCACATCTCTCACGGTGCCTGGCACATCTCACACAGGCACATCTCACACAGGCACATCTCACAGGGGCACATCTCTCACGGGCACATCTC
>VXBT01005717.1:75986-92180 GCA_013400235.1 Oriolus oriolus | reverse complement strand
CACGGGCACATCTCTCACGGGCACATCTCTCACGGTGCCTGGCACATCTCTCACGGGCACCTCTCTCACGGTGCTCGGCACATCTCACACAGCGCAGCCCCCCCCGCCTCCGACAGCGCGTTTCATCTCTCCCCGCGCCCGCCTCGCCGCATCCTCATCTATATCAAAGCATCAGGCAAATTAAATTGTTTGCAAAGCACCGTCTGCGCGTCTGTTTTATTCCTGCTTTGGGAGAACACGACGCTGCCGCCGCCGCCGCGGCTGTGCCATTTTGTTGAGTTTTCCCTGTAATTCCTGTTCAAAGCGGCGCCGCGGCCCCGCGCTCCCGCCCGCCTCCCGCCGCCGCCGGCATCAAAGCCCCACCGGGGACAGGGGGGGGGGGCCGGATTGGGGATTGGGGGGGGGGGTTGTGGGCTGCTCCTTGGATTTGAAGGCCAGGGGATGGGGAGGATGGGGAGAATTCCCGAGCAAGGCGTCCCTTGCTCAGGGTGACAGCACCGAGTGTCCCCTTGGGTGTCAGGGAGAGGGAGGAGGATGCTCCGTGGGGATCACCGGTGTCTCAGCCAGCCTTGGCCTGGGCATCCATGGGTGGCACTGCACGTGCCCATGGAGCCAGGGAAATGTGGATATCCCAGCGGGATGAGGGCCCAGCGCAGCCCCAGCCCCAGCTGCTGTCACAGCCCAGGGTCGCACTCGCATCGCCCCGGCCGCCAAAGCAAACAAACAAACCCAACTCTCGCCACCAAATTGTTTCCCATAAATCCTCCGCTTCCCGCTGCGCTCCGGAAAAAGCTCTTTTTCTTCTCCATTGACTGGTGGTGGCTGGAAACCACGCCGTGTCCCAGTGCTCGGGATGTTTGTCCCTGGCTCCACGGGAGCTGCAGCAGCAGGGAGAGGGGCAGACACCGAGTCACCTTTTATTGAAACTGAGCCCTTCCAGCCTGCTCCCTGCTGTTTTTTTCACTCTTCCTCACTTTTATGGCAAAGAATTGAATTTAACTTGATTTCTTTTAACGGGGCGGCAAATCCAGCGTGCACCCAAGGTGCCCCCGGGGTGATGGGCAATGCCTGGATCCGGCCCTTGCCTGGGGCACCTCCCTGCTGGGGGCTGGGGGATTATTTGTGTTGGCAAAAAAAAAGCAGATTAAAAGCCCAGAGAGCAATTCTTTGCCGCTGAATTGCAAACGCTCTGTGTGCAGCAGGAGCTGCTGCAGTTGTCTTGGTCCTGAGCCACGGTAATTGTATTCTATGAAATATTTATTCATTTTCATTTCAATTTCATTTCCAACATGTATTTCCTATAAAATGATGTGGGGGGAAAGGAGAAAAAGAAAAAGGAAAAAAAAAAAAAAAAAAGAAAAACCCGCCCTGGATGCATTTATCATCATCACAGGTTCCTTGCCAGAGCTGCCCGAAGGGGCACCGCCGGGCAGGGCCACACAGGCTGCCAGGGCTGGTTTTTCTAAAAACTTTAAATGCCATTTTTCATTCTGCTCGAAGCCCATGGGAGCTCTGGAGGTGCTGGACATCCCGGAGCCCAACTCCTGGGAATTGTGTGGCACCGAATGAAGCACAGCTGTGCACAGGAACAGGCACCTGTGGGTGATGAAATGCCCCTGTGCAGAGTGAAATACCCCTACGCACCCTGAAATGCACCTACAGCACACTGAAATACCCCAGAAAATGTTCCTGTAAGGACTGAAATACCCCTAGGCAGAGTAAAACACACCTGTACCTACTAAAATGCCCCTATACACGCTGGAAGACCTCTGTGCTCTCTAAAATACCTGTTTGTATCCTAAAATACACCTATATACACCAAAATACTCCCGTGCAGAGTGAGATACTGCTATGCACCCCAAAATACCCTAAAATACACCTGTACACACTAAAGTGCTCCTGAGCACAGTAAGATACCCCAAAATATTCCTGTACACCCTAAAATAAACCCCGTGCGCCCCAAAATACCCCTGCACACATTAAAACACCCCCACGCAGAGCAAAATGCTCCTATACACCCCAAAACATCCCTTTAGACACCAAAATGTTCATGCCCACCCTAAAATCCCTCCCTGCAGACTCCCGGATCGGTGCCGGGTCGTACACCCCAAAACACCTCTGTACACCCCAAAACACCCCTGTACACCCCAAAACACCCCTGTACACCCCAAAATATCCCTTTAGACACCAAAACACCCCTGTCCACCTTGAAACCCACCCCCCCCTGCAGCCCCCGGGCTCGGTGCCAGGCGGGTGCCCGCGGGCATTTCTGTCACCTGCCGGTGCCACCCCTGTCCGCCCCGCGTCCATCCTCCTCCTCCACCCATTCCCAGCTCTTTCCCGGGTGATTATTCCCAAGCTCCTGGCAGTCCGCGCCTGATAAACAGTTGATTACTTCTGCTCCCAGCCCCGCGCCCGATTTGCATACAATAAATATCACCCTCGGAGAGCCGAGCCCGGCTCATGCCTTATTTATGAGGGGATAAACCCGGGATCGAGTTTGCATAATCAACGCGTATTTAATTTGCGAGCTCTTCCACGCGGGTTCGGGCTCTAATCAGGCTCCGCTGACAATCAGGGTGGAAATATCTTCATTAAGGGCTGGCAGGTTCTGGAGCCGACGGGAAAGCTCCGGACCTGGAATGCCACAGACCACGGCTCCCGCTCTTCTCCCCCACTCCCAGGAATTTCCCTTTGCTGCTTCTCCACCAGATTTTTACTCTAATTTGGTGGCTCTCTTTCCTCTCGCATGCTAATATATGCAAAAAACCACCGGGGCTCCTATTAAAATGCCATGAAAATCTAATGAAATTAATGTTGGCAACAAATATTACCTAATGGGAGAGCCTCCGGGAAAAAAAGAAAAAAAAAAAAAGAGCGCAAATATATATTTGCACATATTTAAAGGCCTCTGTCAAGTAGTTTAGCTGCACAGTTTGGGTGTTATTAAAAAGGAGGGGGAGGGAGCCGGGTGTTTTCTGAGCCCAACACGAGCGGAAGGGCTTCCATGAGTTATATTTTTAATTTCAGTGCAAAGTGGAGCTGACATGGCCGGGATGCTCCGGGTGCTGGAGGCTCAGGGGGAGCAGCCCAGGGCAGAGGTGGGAGCTGGGCTGGGAAGGGGAGGTGAGCAGGGCACGCTGCACCCCATCGTGTCCAGGGAGAGTTGTATCCGGCCTGGTGAGCATTCCATGTGCCGTGTGTTGCACCCACGGAGAATCACAGCCAGTGGCTGTCCGGTCCGGAGAGCAGCCCATCCAGGGGTGTCCCATCCACTGGGAATCCCCTCCAGTGGGTATCCCGCCTGGTGAGCATCCCATTCAATGAGCATCCCATTCAATGAGCATCCCATCCAACAGGCATCCAATCCAGTGAATATCTCACCTGCTGGGCATCCCATCCACTGAGCATCCCATCCAGAGAGAATCCCAGCTGGTGAGCATCCCATCCACTGAGCATCCCATCCATCAGGCTTTGCATCTGGGCTGCATCCCACCCATCAAGCACCACAGCCAGGCACCATCCCAACCAGGGAACACCCCACCTGGAGAGCATCCCATCTGTCCATCCACCCATCCATCCCTCCCTCCCTCCGTCCATCCATCCCTCCGTCCATCCATCCATCCATCCATCCATCCCTCCATCCATCCACCCATCCATCCATCCATCCATCCATCCATCCCTCCCTCCGTCCCTCTGTCTGTCCACACGTCCAGTGCGCACCCAGCGAGCCCCAGCTCCAGCAGGGATTGCAGGGACCGGTGGCACCGAGGCCTCCTGGGGGAGGGGACACCCAATTATCCCTGTGTTAATTTGGGTTGTTCACACTCCAAAGCCACCCGGCAGTGACAGCTCATTATGAGCTTCTCTCTCACAGAGGCCACTCCTCGTGGGCAAATACAACATCTCTGATTAATTCCTCTTTAAAGGAGCCCTGGCAGCTTCTAAATTTAAGATTTGTTAAAAAAACCCCGTGACCTGAGAGCCAATATTCCCATTAATTATGCTACATTTGGGGGTTTTTTCCAATTTACAGCAGGCACCGTGTGTTTTCCCTCCAGGCTCCCCAGAAGTGGTTTGAAAGTCTCCATAAAGACGCGTCCTGGCCCAAAATCTGGGGACAAGCTTGGAGCAACCTGGTCTAGTGGAAGATGTCCCAGCCCGTGAGCTTTAAAGTCCCTTCCCACCCAAACCAGTCTGGGATTCTGTGATTCCATCACTGATGGCTGCAGAACACCAGCATGGCTGATGGGTGCTGGATGATGCCCACTCCTTTCCCCATCACCGTGGTGCCACCTGTGGCACTCAGGGCATCACTAGGAGGAGAGGGCAGGAGGGAAAATGCCTGCCAGGAAATCCTGGGAAATCAAAAACAGAGGTGGCAGCTCAGTGCCCAAAGGCAAACGGCGTGGGAGGGGTTGATTCCAACCCGGGAGCACACAGATTTTGTATTGGAAAACAACCCAGGAAAAAAAAAATTGTTAAAGGTCAAACCAGCTCGGGGTGTTTGCTTGGAAATGTGAATATTTGGGATTTCTCTTTTTTCTTTTTCTTTTTTTTTTTTATTTCAAGTTAAGCCTTCTCAAAAGCCTTCCTGTAGTTATAGTTATATATATAAATACGAAGCTCTATTTTTATACTTCTATCAAAACGAAGCTCATTTTCAACCAGCAGCGCATCCAGAAAAAAAACAGCAGCAGAATTCCACTTGGGAAGCACCTGGATGAAAAGCTTTGAGCTGTCTGCCCTTGGAGTCCCCAAACCTCCTCGGGGTGAGGAGTTCACTCTTCATTTTAAAGCCCAATCCCCTCTGCTTTGCCCATCTCTCTTCCCAAAGTCCGAAATAGCTCTGGCGGTATCCGCTCGGCTCTTCCAGAAAGGATTGTTCAATATTTCTCCGCGAGCTGTGGGATGTCTGCTGTTAGTGAGCACATTAAACAGGGGTATAAATTCGTAATGAGAGCCCTGAAATGAATGGCTCTTATCATTTATGGATGGAATAATTAAAGATACTGTACTTGGAGGTTTTACACGGGCCTGTAAATCGTCAGCCGTGAAAGCAGAGACTCAGGAGAGCTGGCACAAGCTCGGGCTGGGCAGTGGGGGTGGCACTTTGGTGCAGTTGGGGTTGTGGCACCCTGCAGGATGCCAGTGGTGCTCTGGGGACATCCCCGCCCCTGCTTGTGGTTCCCCCATTCCCAGCTCCCAGAAGGAGCCAGCCCCGGCTGTCAGAATTTGAGGATTTAAGCTTTTAAGGGTGACTTTCCTGCCCTTGGAAATCTCCTGCTGGCAGAGCCAGCCCTGAGGCTCCCACCTGCTGCTCCGCCCCGGTGCCCAGGGCTGGCGGGGCCGCAGGGGATGCTCCGCTCTGGCATCCCGGGGCTTTGGGATGGGATGGCATTCCCTGGCAGTTCCATGCCCAGCCCATGGGACACCCCTTGGGGCGGTGGGTGCAGGGGGGCACCAGCCCACCCAAGCCCCCAGGATGCCCCAAGGGGCAGAACCACCTCTGCCAGCACCTCGTCCTATTTTAACGCCGATCATCTAAAATACTGTAACTATGGCAACGACTGCAGGTGAGACTCATTACAGTTAATCCTCTAATTACTAACTACCTCTTCAATCAGTTGTAATTACTTTGGGGACACAGTTAACCTCTCATTAGAAACGCATGGCCACGTTTTACCAAAAGCACAAACAGTGACATGCCTGGTAATTTAGCACCGCGGCACTCAAGGCCACTCTCCGGCTTTTATGCCGGCACAATCTCATCCCTGTCATTAACCAGGAATGGTTGTCATGACAATTAATCATTCAATCCCTCATCAGCAACTTTTGCCAAATGTCACCCTGCTCTTGATCAAATGAGAAGGGAAAATTAAATGAATCAATTCAGCACCTTGGCATTTGTGACTATTTTTTTTTTGGGGGGGGGTGGGTTAAGTTGGCGGAGGCCCAGCGGCCACGGTGCCACGCTCTGCCCACCTGTGGGGGGTTTGGGAGCCTGGCCTGGGGCTGGGGGACCCTGCAAGGAGCACCCCTAGAGCTGGGGGTCACTCTGTATCCCTCGGGGTTCATTGGCCTGGTAGTGCAAGCCCTGAGGCCACCGTGGCAGTGCCAGCTCCTGCCACGGCCACCCAGGTGTGCTGTCCCCAGATGTGCAGGGTGATGGCTCAGCCAGCCTGGTGACCTCCAGAGCCGAGCGGAGCGTCCCTTCCTCCGCCGTGCCCCAGTTTTCGCAAGCAATCCTCTCTCCGATCATTTTCCTTTTAAACCTGCAATTAGCTGGAGTCATTTGCTGCATGCAAATCCCAGCCCTTAATTACCGGCACTAACCTTGAGCCGCGCTGGGGCTCCCGGCAGGCTCAGCCTCGTGGCTCTGTCAGCCCCACCCCGCAGCCCCCAGCCTGACTTTGGGGTTTGCACGGGGTCAAGGGGCTGCTGTGGCTTTGTTCCCACAAAAAAGGTGTCGGGATCTCGGCGCTGTCAGTCAGGGGCAGCTCTGCACCTTCCCCAGGGCCCTGCGGGAGGCTGCGGAGCCGGTGGTGGGGTACAAGGCTCCCAAATATCCTGCCTTGACATGGCACTGCTCGGGGCTTCATTTGCAGTTTTGGGGGGCTGGGAAGGCAGGGGGTGCTCACCCAGCTGCAGGACCGCGGGGAGGTGGGTTTGGGATGGCTGTGGGTTTGGGATGGCTGTGGGTTTGGGATGGCTGTGCATCAGCAAGGCCACATTTTCAGGCAGATGTGGGGGGCTGGCAGGAGGTTGTCCCTGGCACCTCAGGGCACCCCGAGGGCACAGCTCATCCCAGAGGGGAGCTGACCCCACAATTTTGGGGGGGCTGCACCCACGATCTGCGTGCCCTGCGACGAGAGGGGAGCCTGGGGAAGGGGAAGTTTCGCTGCCACTCGATTATAGGAGATTGTAAAATCGCATTAGGGAGGTTGGCATTTCAAGCCTGATGCGTTTGGACAGGGTGTCTCTCCCCGGCTCGGAGGGATCGATTATCCATCAGAGGGACGAGGGACGGCGGGCTGGAGCTGGCACTGCTCACACCTCCCTGCTCCCAGCTCCCAGCTCCCATCGGCATGCACAGCCAGGCAGCCCAGGGGCCCCCAGCTGGGGCAGGAGCTGGGGTAAGGCCCGGGGGAGCTCCCAGTGTGATAGAGGGAACACCAGGGTACCCAGATCCAGTGTCCCCTGAGCAGGGCAGGCACAGGGTCCCAGGGAAGGTGGGTGTCCCCGTGCTGGAGCGGGGGATCCGGGGCTGCTCCCATCCCCGCGGCACTGAACAGCCCAGCCCAGCACTGATTTGGTTGACAGCCCAGGCTGTGAATTCCCGTCCTGTTTGCTCACACGTGTGACTCCATTCCTCCTCACAGTCCCGTCTGGGTGGCCGATTCGATTCCGAAAACCCCTGGCACCGGCACCAGCTTCCCTCAGCGCCTCCACTGCCACGCCAGGACCGGGGCCCCGCTTGCTCCCCAAACCAAGTGAGGGTGGGTGACACCGTTCAGTGTCACCTCCCTGGGATGATGTGGGAAGTGTCACTTTGCCTTGGGCTCGCTTCTTTCTGTTCCATGTCCCACAGCTCTCCTGGCATCTTGAGGCAGCCAGGATCTGGCTTCACCGGGATGTGGGGCTCCAGGGAACGGAGTGGTTGTTATATTGGGGTGTCCTCCAAAGGCCAAATCCCCTTGGGTCCGGGGAAACACCAGACGCCTCCAGCACAGCTCCGGGCACCATCGGCTGTGCCGGGTGCCGGCATCACCCTTCCCACCCTGCCTGTCCCGGCTCCCCGCGAGCCCCTGATTAATTCCCTGAAACCTGCAGTGCGCAAATGAGTAATAATCGCAGCAGAGCTAATTGGTGAGCTGTGTCCTGACAAATTGATTTGCGCTGTGTTAACATCGCACGCCCGGCCGGCCCCGCGCCCACCGCGCCGGGGTCACTCCGGCCGGCCGGGAGCGGATCCCGGAGCCACGGCACTGATGGCTCCTTCCTCCCCGGCTCCTGCCTGCCCACTGAGTGTGGCTGAAGCCAGAGCAGCACCCAAAGCCCCCTGACTTTCATCCGGTTTGGTGTCAGGGGGTCTGTCCTTTGGACAGCAGGAGTTTCCAGAAGCTGGGCAGGAGCCCGGGACAGGAGCAGGGCAGGATCTGGGCAGGATCTGTGCAGGAGCCCGGGGCAGGAAGCTGGGGCAGGAGAGGGGCAAGAGTGGGGCAGGAGTGGGGCAGGAACCTGAGGCAGGAGAGGGGCAGGAGTGGGGCAGGATCTGTGCAGGAGCCTGGGGCAGGAGTGGGGCAGGAATCCAGGGCAAGAGCCCGGGACAGGAGCTGGGCAGGGGCTGGGAAGGAGCCCGGGGCAGGAGCGGGGCAGGAGCTCGGCAGGAGAGCCCGGGGCTGCGCCGCTGCCGCTCGCTCTTGTCAATTCTTTATGGCGCTGCATCTTTAATAGCTTTACAGAGCCCATTTAATGTGCTCCCAGACATGAAGTGCTGTCTAATCAGCACATTTAGGAGAACTGCCCACATCCTGGTCTCGCTGCCATAAAACAGTGCCCACAGAAGCATCTGTAATTAATGTTTTTTTTCACTCTCTCTCTCTCTCTCCCACTGAATCAATTTATAAAGCGCGGACTTCCTCTGCGCTGGAGCTTTTAGGCTGTTTTACTCCGGCAGCCGAGGTGACTCGGCAGCGCTCGTCAATTAAGCAGCTGTGTATAATGGATGCTTCAGAGTAAAAAACACAGCCTGATTCCCAGAAATGATCAATGCGCATTTTTCTCACAAAAAAAAACCCCAGGCTCGCACGTCCCCACCGGGCTCCGCTCACCCTCCCGGGGCTCAGCGGAGCCACCGAAAGGGAAAAGGGAGGGGGGGTGGAAAAGAGCTGCTCCTTGCGCCTGCTTTTGGAATGGGAAATTAAAAATGGGGTGAGAATTAAGGACAGAGATAATTAGTGTCGCCCGCTGGGCGGGACCTGCCTGTTGCCACCCGGAGAGGTGGCGACGTCCCTGGGGAAGTCACTGGGAGTGCTGAGCGGGGGGAGCACATCAATGTGGCCACGGAGGGTGGGAGGGAGCGTGCGGGGACCCCCGGGGGGTTCCGTGCGGTGTCACGGCCCCCAGCCCCGGCCAGGGGAAGTTTACAGGTTTTATTGCCGGAGGTGGCTCCTAACTGGGAAAAAGGAAATAAAACGGGAGTGAAAGCGGGGCTGGGCCGGCAGAGAGGGGCCAGCCACCCCCCTGTGCCCCGTTTTGGGAGACTTCAAAGCGTCCCGGCGCACAAAGGCGCTGCCTTTGCTCTTTGGCCGTGCGGATCAAAGCCCGCGGCGGGAGGGCACCGGCAGCGCTCCGAAAGCTCAGCCATGCGCGGGGCCCCACAGCCCGGAGATGCCCAGCACCATCCCGAGCTGCCACCTCCTCCCTGCTCCCGTGGCATCCCCACTGCCGTGGGATGCAGCAGGAGCCGAGGCCTCCAGCACCCCGTCACGGCCTTCAGCCGGGTGTGGGTGTCCCCAGGGATGGGACACGGACCACCCCGGGGTGACAGGGTGGGGTCAGGAGTGTTTGCCCCAAACAAGGGCAGCCCCAGGTTTTGGCAGCTCCGGGGGCACCCGGCTCCGGGCCGTCCCACGGAAACCTGCTCTGAAATGGAAAACTTACAGTGGTGGTTAATTGGTTTTAAGCAAAGCCTAATTGGGATCGTACACCTGGGCACCGTGCTAGTTTCTGAGCCATAATTGGCCTGAAAACTGGGAGAGGGGGTGGCGAGACTGGGCTGGGAGCAGGGAGGTTCTGGGAGCGGGAGGTTGGGAGTGCGTTCCTGGGGACAGGGTGCTGTGAGCTGGGTGCTGGGAGCTGAGTTCCAGAAGAGGGATATCGGGAGCAGGATTCTGGGAGTGGGATTCGGGAGCAGGATTCTGGGAGTGGGATTCGGGAGCAGGATGCCACAGGAGGTGGGGTGGTCCTGCCAATCCACCGGGCTTGGCAGCCCTCGCGTGGGAGCCCCGCCAGGCTCTCGTTATCCTGGAACAACAAGGCTCTTGCCCATGAGCGCTGTGCCTTTTCCAGGAGGGATTTCAGGGCTGGCTCCAAGCAGAGCCCGGCTCGGGGGCACACAGAGCCTGATTTGCACGGTCCTGGTGTCGCACAAAGGCAGAGTAGTGCTGATGGTGACGGATGCGCTGGCTCGGTCACCGAGACCCGGCTGCCCCAGGCTGAGGATGGTGAGGATGGTGAGGATGGTCCCACAGAACAATCACAGCCTGAGCAGGGCTGGGGATGCCCAACACTGCCAGCCAGGCTTCCAGGGAAAAACCAAGGTGCTGTGAAGAAAGCCGTTTTTGAAAAAACACAGGAGAAAATCCCAATTTAAATTAATTATCTGCTGTGGAGGCAACAGGCTTGGGCACACCCTGCTGAGGATACGGGCAGGTCCCAGTGCCAGGGAACAGGGACAGGGATGGCATGGATGGATGGCAGAGCTGCCAAGATGTCCCATTTCTCCTTCTCTGGAACACACCACATGGGAATGGAGCTCCTTGTGCTCTCCACACCTCCACTAATCTTCCCTGGGTGCTGTGGGCCATTGGAAAGCGACCCCCAGATCCCAAGGGGCCAAGGGGGGGCAGAGGGGGCAGGAGGAGCTGACAGGGGCCAGGCTGGACAGGTGACAGGCGGAGGTGAGGGCAGGAGCCACAACAATGCCTTCCCAGAGGTCGTGGCTGAGCTGTTACACCTCCTTTTTCTTTGATGGGTTTGCCTGCAGTGACCTGCCAAAAATTAACATGCAAGTGGAAGGATCCTTCCCCCCGGAGTGGGCAGAGCGAGGGCAACACAAACCCGGCGGCTGCCACGGGAGGCGACGCTCTTATCAGAGCAGCAACACCGACGAGCCGGCTCTATCCATTTTTAATAAACCATTTGAAATTCCTGACTGCCAGGAGCATTGAATCAGGCGCTTCCCTGGCTGGAAGGAGGCCGAGGGGCTGTGCCAGCTCTCCTGGCAGCCCTGATGGGGGACACGGGGCTGCTGGTCCCACTGTGTGGCATCGCTTGGAGCCGCCAGGCGTTGCTCGGTGCCGTGGGCACTGCTCTGTCCCACTGTGGCAGGTTCAGGGGTCGTTCACCTTCCTTCTCCCTCTTCAGATGGCGCCTTGCACGGTGCTGGGGCCGCTGACAGCCCGGCAGAGCTGGGAGCAGCACAGGGGAGAGGGGGAACCTGCTGAAACAAGCAAATTGCGACGATTCCCCTTTTCCGAATGTCAGCAGATTTGGAGGGGAAAGAAGCGAGTAAGTTAAAGGTGAAGATCTCCTGGGAATCTCCAGCTCGCTCTGCTTTTGTTCCCGTAGCTCAGCTTCCTGGGACCACCCTGCAATCCAGGCTGGCAGCACATCCCAGCACTGCTCCATAAACGCAGTTAAACACCACAATCGAGGCTTTTGGGGCAGAAGGAGGCTGGTTAGAGAGCAATGGGAGGGAAATAAAATATTGGTGTGGGAGGGAGGTAGGGAACACCACACGCAAGGGATGGGGCGGGAACAAGCCCAGCAGCACCATCGGGCCTGGCCCTGATCGTCTCCTCTTCCAGGAACTCCCAGAGCCAAAAGGTTTTGCCAAGGAGCTGGAGAATTCCCTGTGATGGGCTCTGAGGCCCTGGGCACCGGCAGGGAGCAGGTGATGCCCACGGCAGTGAAGGACAACACCCAGCTGTGCCCACCAAGCCCTCCCTGGGAACGGCGCCTTTGCTCTGCCCACAGAGGGTCCCCTCTGCAGCTGGAGCCTGGGGGACCCCCCAGAAGCCCTTTGGCCTTGTCTCCACCCAGTGATGCTGTAGAGCACACAGAGGCTGTGGAACAGCCCCGTGCCGGATATGAAACATCCCCAGGTGAGATAAAACCAAATCACCTGTCAGTCAGCGCCGTATCTTGGGTGGCATCAAAGCCTCAGGACTAGCAGGGAGAGAAAGTGCTCCGCAGGCTGCAATCGGCTCCTCCTTGTGCTCCCAGCCTTGCTCACAAGGGCTTTCACCCGAGATTTTGGTGAAAAATGTCGAATTTCTCACAAAATACCAACGGGAGGGAAGAAAAAGGCGCAGGGTCTGCAGGGCAGTGACAGCGCAGAGCGAGGACACGGCGACCCCGGGATGCTCCCGGTCACTGCCGGGATGCTGAGCTGGCACAGGGCCATGCCGGGGCAGGGCTGGGGCTGCTGTTCATCACACTCCAGCCCCAGGAGCACGTGGATATTTCTGCACCCTCCCAGCGTGGGGGCTGTGATGTCCCCTCAGTGATTTGACAGGGCGGGAAGGGTGCGGGGGGCTCTCGCAGGAAGCCGGACTCTGCTCCTTGTCTTGGAGCTGGGAAGACCCTGAGGGGAGTCGCAGGAGCGATGATCCATCATGTGCCAGTGACCCGGACGGGGATATTTTTAAGCAGGGAATAAAAATAGACTCGGGCTGGCGGCGAGCACTCGCTCCCGGCGTCGCTGTCAAGGGGGCTGGGGGTGGGGAGGGGGGGGCAGGATGGAGCCCAGCCCCTCATCCCGGCCAGCCCACCCCTCACCCCACCACGGACAGACCATCCTGGCTTGCTGTCGGGGCAGCTTTTGTGTCACCACCTGCACCCTGGGGACTGTCACCCTGCCCAGGTCAGCCCCTTGCCCTGCAGATGCCAGGGTGGTGTTGTGGGGCTGCTGGTGCCCCCCAGAAAATGCTGCCTGATGCGCTGGGAGACGAAGCAGGCGCCACTGGCCCCGGGACCCGGCTGGAATGGGGATTTGTTTCAGCTGAATAACTTGCTGAATCTATAAATAAACCGGGGGGAAGCAAGCGCAGAGCACGGGAGCTTCTGCCTTGCTGACCCTGCAGCACCCGAGGCAGCTGCCCAGCTCCACCTCTGTGCCCACCCATGGCAGTGGCACCCGGGGGGACAGCGGGGAGGACGCTGCTGGACACTGCTCCTTGCTCAAACGGGAGCTTTCTGAGCCTGGATCAGCCGCCTGCCCTCCATGCCCTCCGTGCCCTCCGTGCCCTCCGTGCTCCCTGGATCCGGCTCTCCCAGTCTGGCCCCAGCACTCGGGGAGCTGCTGGCTCTGGGGACCCCAGCGAGGAGCTGTATGGGATCCGCTTTTCCCTGTGAGGAAATTCTGCTCTCACTGCGGTGAGATTTGGGATCCAGGAATGAGCTCGCACACCGGGGCAAGCGGCAGCAGATCCTCTGTGCCACAGCAGCAGCTTGGAGAGACCCCCACTCCTGCCTTCCTTCCTCCTCCTCCTCCTCCTCTTCACGCCTGGCTGCCCCTGGCCGTCTCACTCCGCTCTCCATTTGCTTCCCCAACAGATGTTGGTGTCTCTCCTCTAACGAGCGTTTTAACGCCGGAATCTCTCTCTCTCGCCTTTTGACTGGGAAGCAAAAAGCTCCACACCTCCCATCAGCATCAAAGTCCCTCGCCCCAACACCCTGCACCCCACCCTGCTCCGCGTCCTCAGCGTGGTGCCGCCGGAGCGTTTGTGCCCCCCACACGTTCCTGTCTTTGCCTGGAGCCACCTCTTAGACCCTCACCCCTTGGAAAACTGCATTTGGAAACAGCTGGGAGCTGGGGGAAACCCCCAAGGGTTCTGTGGGAATGGGAAGTGGGGTTGTGAGCCAAAAACCTGCCGTGGGAAGGACCCGCTGGGGCGGCGACACCACGGCTGGCACAGATAAACCCCAGCGGGGCGGGCGGGCGGGCATCCCTGCGTCTCTCACTGCGCCCTGGTGGCCTTAAGCATGGTCAGGAGCTGGCAGGGAGGTGAAGGTGCCATTTCCCCCTCCCTCCGTGTCCTTCATCATCCCTTTGTGTCCCCGCTGCCAGCGCGGGAGGGCTGCGCGCGGGGCAGGAGCCAGCGATCCCAAATATCGACGGCGGCCCCGATCGATGCTATCTCCTCTTTCCATGCCTATGAGCTCATTGATTTTTTTTTTTTTTTTTCCTTTTTGTTGTCGTTACCTCTGTGTTTATGTAATGTCTGAACTTTGCACAACTGAACCGTTTAATGTGCAGAAAAGAGCCCTGTTGCCATGAAAACGGACCTGCAAATGACAGCACGGATGCGGAGATATCCCTGTTTTATTGGGCCATTCGGAATGGATTTTAACCTTGATAAGTCAATAACTTTTCGTACAAAAGGAACGAGAGCAGATACAGCTTTCAGAACCTTGAATGCATTTAAAGCAGAGAGTAATGGCCCGGTTTTAATCCCCAGGAAATCTTTCTCGTTCCGAGGGCCAGGCATTGCCAGGGCAGAGTGACATTCTGGGCAAAGAATTACAGCGTGCATTTGTCAGGATGAGAGATGGAGACGCTCCGTGCTCCAAATTGCCAGTGCCGGTCAAAAATAATGATATTAAATTGAAGGGTTATCGTTATCTGAAAGAGCACAGGATCAGAGGAGAGAATCAGTGAATGGTTGGAGTTGGGAGGGACATTAAAGCTCATCCAGTGCCACCCTCTGCCATGGGCAGAGACACTTTCCACCAGCCCAGGTTGCTCCAAGCCCCATCCAACCTGGCCTTGGGCACTTCCAGGGATGGGGCAGCCACAGCTTCTCTGGGAAACCCGTGCCAGGGCCTCCCCACTCTCACAAGGAAGAATTCCTTCCTCACATTTAATCTAAACTTACTCTGTGTGAGCTTGGAGCCATTCCCCTTGTCCTGTCACTCCAGTCCCGTGTTATCCCTGTTTTGGGAGCATGGAAAACTTCGGGTGGGCTCCCCGGTGCCTCAGGGGAGGGACTCACCCGCCGCCACCCCAGACGTGCTGATGCATTATTTATTTGTGCTAAAGCAGAAGGACTTTTAAAAATCTCTCTCCTCCAGCTTCCTCCCTGCAATTCAATCCCTCTGGAAGTGGCAAGGGAGCCGGTCTCACTTTGCAGAGCCCATTCATTAGCAGATTAAGGCTCTCCTTGTGTTCCCAACATCGCTGGGGGAAATTTATGTTCCGGCGAAAGTATTCACGGGTTCCCTGAATCACAAAAGTGTTTCTCCTCTGTAAAGTCTTCCGAAAAAAAAAAAAAAAGCCAAAAAAAAAAAAGAGAAGAAGGATGGAAATGGGGAGGTCAGAACTGCTTAATAGTATCTCCTTGAAGGCAGTGCCAAAACACCCACCTTTTGAAGTTTGCTATTCCGGGACGGATCTCTTCCCTGGCAAAGACGCCGTCACCCTTTCAAGTCCTTGTGAGTGACTTCAGGTGGCTAAAACATTTTCTGAGAAGAATGAAGGCTCCCTTTTATATCTTTTTTTTCCCCCCTGAATAAAGAGCAATCTTTCTTCCTGCCTTCCTAATAGCTTTGATTAAATTATCTCTGAAAAATCTAAGTGCTGTTCGCAAATCTGTAATGGTTTTATTCTTATCGCCGGCCTCTCCTGCAACACGGGGAAGCAGATAAATAAGCTGCAGAGAAGGTATAAAACTGCACCAGAACCTGCCAGAGAGATGAGCTAAAAATGTTTGAACTGAAACAAATGAGCAGTATGAATAGCCCTGCTCCGAGAGGGAATTTATTCAATATAATGTATTTTCACAGGGAGGATAATACGTGTTATAATTGCACAGAGGAGTCGCTCTCCTGAAAGCAGATCTAGCTATTATTTTAATTTCCCAACCTTCAGCTTTTACTGGATCAGGAGTGGTGACTGGAACAGCTTCACGCCTTTGGAAAATGGGCCCTGGGTGTCGGCTCTCCCCTTTCCACCCCTGGTCACGGATGCCTGGAAAGCTGCTGGTGCTTCCCTGGGTGGAGAGGCTCCAAGAACAAGCCAGATCAACTCAAAACTCCTCAAAACTCAGTAAGAAGCCAGATCTCCCCCAAACCGGCCGAAGGTCAGTGCTGCGAGGCAGGAGCCAGGGAGAAGGGATGCAGGGAGGTGATGAGCCCTGGAGCTGCACGTGTGGGACTATTACGGACAGGGGTGAAGGGGCTGCTCCCTTCCCGCAGACTCTCGAACACGTGAAGAAAAGAACCTGTGGCAGGGATTTTGGGGAAGGAATAATGGATTCCAGGACTCGTGTTAATGAGGGCAGCCTCAACCACAGCAGCGCTCGCTCGGACCTCGCAGCGCACAGGGTTCAGGGGTGTCTGCGGCCATGGCCACGGGGTTCCCCAGCGGGCCGGCCGCCGCTGAGCTCCAGCCCGGCTCTCATCCCC
>VXBT01005717.1:49155-75193 GCA_013400235.1 Oriolus oriolus | reverse complement strand
CGGGGGCGCGGGGACCGGGGGGCTCCGCCGGCTCCCGGAGCGCAGCGGAGGCGGTGCCGCCGCAGCGCGGTGCCCGGTGGTGCCCGCGGAGCCGCCGCCGCCGGGGCCCGGCTCGCCCGTCGCTACAGGAGAGGAACGGGAACAACTTTTGGGTTTTTTGGGATTTTTTTTCCCCCCCGATTTTTGATTTTTTTTGTATGGCTTTTTGGGTCGCCTGACTCATAAGTGGAAATAAAATATCCACGGGTGCCTCCAGGAGGAAAGCTGAGACACTTCCAGCGGGAGCCGACCGGGAGCTGCCGCCTTTGCTGCGACCCTTTTCTGCCCCTTTTCGCCTGGGAAAAAAAAAAAAAAAAAAAAAAAAGGGTTTTTCTCCTCCTTCCCGGGCAGGAAAGCGCCCGAGCCCACAGCGACACCGGAGCGGGTGGTGGCAGAGCAGGACCCCGCCATGGACCCCGCGCTGGTGTGGATCCCGCCGGTCACAAAGGAGAGGGAAGAAGGACCCACCCAGCGATGGTTTATTTAACACCCGTCTCCCTGGCTGCCTCCGCCGGGTCAGGAGGCTCTGCCGGGGAAAATCCCCTCTGGAAAAAGCTCCGCTGCGGAGGGAGCATCCCTGTGGCATCTTCTGGACCATCGGCGCTGGGAATACGATTCACCGGGGGCGAGGCATCGTGGTCCCCGAGAGCTCCTGAGCAGCACGGCTGGGCATCCACCGGGGCGGCCGCCGGCTCCAGCCGGGGATGAGCGGGCTGTGCCGCCTCTCCGGCTCGGTCCCCGCCAGAAACGAGGTGCTGCCGGTGCCAGCAGCTCAGCCTCAGCATCCCAATTCAGCTCCGGGGAGAGCCGTCACATCGTGGAGATTTAATGGCTGGAGAGGCAGGGCCTGGACGCAGCGAGCCGGCGGCGGCACGGCACAGCTCGCCGCAGGGCACGGCTGCACCCGGGGCTCGGCTCCGGCCCTGCCGGGTATTTCCGAGGAGAGGCGGTGGCAAAGTTTTCCAGCCGTGCTTGATGTTTGCCAAGGGATGATGAATTCGTTGGCATTGGGCAGTGGTGGTTTGACCGGCTCTGGTTGTCGGGATCTCCGTAGGGAGGTTTTTGATACGTGTTTATGTGTGCGTGTATATATATTTATATATATATATTTATATGTGCGTCCTCCTGCTCGGGATGCTCTTGTCCAGAGGCTGCAGGCAGCTTGCCCGGGTGGGCGATGAGCTTTCATGGAGGGCAGAGTGGCCGTGGGGGGACAGAGCCACGTGGCCCCTCTCTCAATGAGGAGCATCCAGCATCATTCTCTGAATAATTTAGTGGGATTTGGCAGTTTTACCACCTTCTCGTGCCCCCGTGGTGGGTTTTGACTGCCCGGTGTGCCGGGCACATGTCGCTGGTCAGTGGCCACACACGTGGACATCGCTCTGGTGGGACCCCGGCCGGCAAAGCCCTCAGACCCGCGTTGTGGTGCTCTGGGGGGGTGAAGTGGGAAATGTCCCTGGCAGAGGGCAGCCGGCATCCTGCGAGGGGTTTTTCTGATGAAGGATCCGTAAAACTTTGAGGAGAGGATTGGAGGAGCCGGGGAGCCGCGGTGCGAGCCGGGTGCGGCCGGGTGAGGCCGCCTCGAAGCCGTGGCGGAAGGAGAGGGAAGCTCTTGCCGCGGTGCCTTCTGCTGACCTTGTGTGTAGAGCAGGGGAAGGGAAAGCCATTCCCTGGCTGTGGGAGCGTGGCTTGTTTTCCCAGCTTCAGGAGCAGCTTTCCTGCTGGTTTGAGGGTCGGTACCAGTAGGGCACGTTCTTGATGCCGGAGCAGCACCGGCTGCGAGCTGGGCCCCGTTTCAGCCAAGCGTGTCGTTAAAAATTGGAATATCTCGGTATGAATATTTACCCTCCGGCTGGAGCAGGGAAGCCCATGGAAGGAGGACGTGAGTGGCTGCTGCCAGGCTGCTGAGGCCGCGTCACCTTAGTTTTTTAGCCCCTCTGGTTGTCTGTCTTATCTGAGCCTGAAATTCGTCCATCCCTGAGCAGGCTGCGGAGGATCCCCTTCCCTCCTGGGGCTGGTTTTTAATTGCAGGTTGCTGCCCTTCCCCTGCCCGGGGAAGGGCTCTGGCTCCGGCACCGAGGGTCTCCCGGTCCCACGACCCCCCGGGGGTGGTCCCCCCCGAGCCGGGTGCCCCGTGCCCGCCGCCGTCCCCGCGGTGCCCCCGCGCTCCCCGCCGTGCGTGCGGCATTAGTGCCGGGCGTTTGCATCCCTGCCAGGCGGCGGAGTTAATTTTTGCCTGGAGCGGGTTTCCTGCGTGGCCTCAACTTGTGTGGGAAAAAAAAATCTGCGGTGGAGCCGGGCAGCCCCGCTCCCTCTCCGGCGTGATCCTGCGGCACAGGGAGCGGTGGGCTCGGGAATGTGTGGTGGGAGCCGGCCCACCCCAGCCCCCTCCGGCTGTCGGGGTACCACGGGCAGGGATGCGGGATCCTGAGCGTGGGGGGTGATGGCAGAAGCCTCCTGGCCCCACGGCTCCTTGTGGGGACAGCAGGATGTGTGTCCCTGGGTAAGGTCCTTTGCTGGTGGCGTTTCACCCTGGGATGGAGGGAGTGTGTGTGTGACCCCCCCAAGGCTGGGGATGCTGCAGCTGGCGGGGTGGGCCGGGGGCTGCACCTGCCGGGACCCCTCTCCCGGCCCCCGCCGGCATCTGTGCCGCCGCATGTCCGTCTGCAGCAGGCGCATGCATGCAAAAATAAGACATTTCTTCTTTCTCTTCTGCCTGCGCATTCCTCAAAAAGCTAATATTCATGAAAGGTAATTCAATCAAACCACGATGCCTATCAGCTAATGCAGCAAAGCTGGCGCAGGGGTGAGAATGGGAGCCAGGAACACAAAAGCCCTGTTTTATTACCTCCTGCTTGCCTGAGAATTGCTTTTCTCCCTCGAGTGAGCCGGCTAAAGCTGGCTTTATTATGTTAACCTATTTGCGTGTCAAGAGCTATTGTGCCTCTCTTTATCTGTGTTTGTATTTGCTCGATGCAGGGAATAAAAGGACGAGGCGAAAATGGATGGCTGGTCAGTGCTCCGCACTCTGGGGGCACTGATTGGTTGCTAAGTGATTTGCATCCCCGGTAATCGCTTTTATCTCGGAAGGATGTCGTGTATAATTATAAGCCTACTGACATCTTTTGAAATCTGCCTAATGGGTGTTTTTAATTTACATGGGAAGCAGGGGCTATTTGTGTTGCTCTGATTACAGGTTGGGCGAGTATATGGGTTAAAATAGAGATATTTCCATAGATGCGGGGCACCGGCAGGGATGAGACCGGGATTTTTGGCAAGTCCCTGCTCACCTAGGGATGGGTGGAAGAGCACAAGTGGCCTGTGTGAGTTTGGGGTTCAACCCCTCAGCCCAGTGCACAGACCGGCGTGGTGCTGGTCCGTGGGCTGGTCCTGCAGCCATCCCGTGAAATACAACACGAGGGGAGCTCCTGGCTCATCAGTTCCCACAGTGGACCCCCCTCTGCAGCCTGGGATGAGGCAATGGGAGGGGCTGTGCCACCGAGCCCCTGCTCCGGCCGTCTGTGCCAGCGCGGGGCTGATGGTGCTGATGGGGGTGGCACACGGAGCTGGCTGTGCCAGCGAGGGGACAGGCTGAGGTTCCCGCTCAGCCCCCCATGCAGGGAGTGCCAGGGGCTTTGCTGGGAGTGCCTGTGGAACCATCGAAGCCCCAGCTGATGGCTCCACACAGCCACAGGCAAATAAAGCTCCTGAGCACCTGTGCCAGCCCCGGGCACCTGCACCCAGCGGGATCCCAGCCGGGTGGCACACGGGAGCTGCCGAGGCATCAGCAGGGTTCGGGGTGAGCTCCCGGTGTTGGGGGCATTGGCAGGGCCGTGGGTGCCCGTCCTGGGCAGGCAGCAGGTTGTGGGTGCTCTGAGATTGTCCCATGTGTGCCTGGGTGCAGAGGAGCCACGTGTGGGAAGCATCCTGGCAGGAGCGCCGTGCCAGCCGTGCCAGTGGCACGCTCGATTTCCTCTTTCAGTCAGTGCTATGGGAAAAGCAGAGCTCTGAGGTGCAGGCCGTGGTGAGACGAGGGGTCTTGGGGTCCCCCCAGGGCTCTGTGCACTGGGACTGGGTCACCTAAAACAGGCAGAGGTCCTGACTTGAGATTGGTGCTTGTGGCGGGCGCAGGGGCTGGGCTGGGTGAGGGTATGGGGCAGGACTTGGGGCAGGTCACCCACGGGGACAGCTCCAGCCAGCTGCCTCCTTCATCCTCCTCCAGGAAAGGCCAGGACTGAGCCGCAGGCACGTTCCGGCTCCCTCAGGCCGTGCACAAGGTGACCCCATCAATTTGCCGGGCTGAGGTGGCTCCGTGGCATGCGGTGCCGTGGGCAGCGCTGCGCCGAGCAGGATGGGGTGCAAGGAAACGTGGGGCATGGGAAAAGCTGATGGAGGAGAGCGAGTGCTGCACCCCACGCCTTGGAGCCTGGGGTGCTGGGCCCCCCCTGCACATACAGCCCCATCCCATCCTATCCCATCCCATCCCATCCCAGCCTGTCCCGCTGGCGAGTGAGCGGCGCGGGCGCCGCTATTTATGGCTGGCTGTAAACAAACTCCCAATGAAAGAAAGTTAATGACCTGAGACTGACAGGAGCCTGCTGGGAGTTTTTATAGCCCCTGGGACTCCTTTTGCTAAAGAGAGAATACATCAGCGTTTTAACCCAAAACGGTGAGAGCCGCGCGCTGCGGGGGCGGGGGGACGGCCCCAGCCTGGGGAGGCGTTTCGGGGGGCTGGTGCTGGGTGAGGAGGGGGCTTTGGTAGGGGGACCTTGACTCTGTCTCCCTGCGTGGGACTGGGGTGCACAGCCCCCTTCTCAGGAGGCACGTCCCGGCGTCGGGGGCTCTCCAAGGCTTTGCCATCTGCCTCTTGTAGGTCATCCCTCTGCGCTCCAGGCAGGAGCGGGGGCTGGCTTAGCGTGGCTGGTAACCACACACTAATAAAGCCTTAATACCCTGCAGCGGGGAGATTTCGCTGTCAGAGATAAATATTCATATTGCTTTCCAATTCAGCCTTGGCTGCACGACAAGGGCGCCGTGGGGGGAGACGGGAAGGCTGCGGTGTGGGGTGCTCCGAGCCCCGCTGGCTGCCCTGCCTGCTCCTGCCTGCCTGGCATGTTTAGTACCGTGTCCTGGCTAATTGCGGGGTGTGAATATCATCCTCAGGGCTCTCAGAGGGCAGGATGGCGAGCGTGGCACAGGGTGCCCCTCTCCTCGCCTGCTCCTTCGCCGCCGCCTCGCACGCGCAGCCTCCATCTGCACGCGACGCTTGATTTACCGAGAGGAGCTGGCAGTTAAACCTGACAAATTGAAGGCAGTTTTAAGTGGTTCAGGTTAATTAATAGTCAGGGAAGTATCAATTTTTTTTTTTTAAGGGATGCTCTTGGCTCGCGGGGAGAACTGCGGTTTGACTTTGCCTTTGGAAAGTAACACCATCTGCGCGGGAGCCCACGGGCAGGGGGATGGAGCTGGGCAGGGAGATGGAGCTGGGCAGGATGCTGAGCTCGGTGCCACCACTCCAGTTCCTGTCCCACAGCCTCACATTGCTGCTGATATTTCTGACCCCAGCTTGCTGGTGCTGAGGGAGTCACTGGGACAGGAAGGGACAGGGCTGTCCTGTGTGGCCCAAGCTGCCCTGCTCATCTCAGTGTCCTTTGGGGCTCTGGTTGTCCTGTCCCCTGGGGTCTGTGCCATGGCTGCAATTCCAGAGGGTGCAGCCATGTCAGTAATCAGAGAGATTCATCCACAGCCACCTGTAGTGGCACAGCTGGGTGGCCGCAGGGGCTCCCACTGGGGACCTGGGAGTGAGCAGCAGCTTTAACAGGTCCGTGGGGGTCCATCCTGGGCTGGGGCTGGGAGCTGACGTGGATGAACCAGAGCAGCATCCGCCCCCCCTCAGTTTCTGCACACGTGACCCCCGTGCTCACATGTGCCCACATCTGCCAAGCCTGGGAGTGCTGGGGGGCCAGATCTTAAAAACATGCCGGTGAAAGAAGCTTAAAGTCTCCTGTAAGCAGGGGAGACAGCCAGTCTCTGAGTGTGTGCAGCGCAGGAAGGCTCGGAGCTGTGCGTGACAAAGACTCGATGGCGCAGGGACCTGAGCGGTGTCCGTGGTGGTCACGGTGCTCCAGTGCCACAGGATGCCACAGGACTGGGCAGCTCCGGGCTGTGGCTCAGGGCTGTGTCCCAGAGCAGCACAAACCTTTCATCAGGCCACATGCCCTGTGTTTCCCAGCACAGACCAGGGTGCAGGTGGAAGTGGTGGGTTTCCAGCAGCCCTAATTCTTGGGAATATGAGAGATTAAGGTTAGTGACCATTTTTTAACTCAATAAAGGGGAAGACAAGCTGGAGTCTGCAGTCCAGAGATATAATTAGTTCGCAGCAGTGGTGCTTTCTTGATTTAGCTTCAGAGAGCAGAACAAGACAAGGATGTTATACCCAATTAGCAATAACATACAGCCCAAGCCTCGCTAGGTGAGATAACAAGCCATTTTTATAGCTCTTCTTTACGGACTTTTTTTTTTTTTTTTTTGAAAGAGGGAGGGGAAAGAAGAAAGGGACCGAGTCTCGATTTCTTTTCATCAGGGAACAATTATTAGTGAGCTCAGAAAGCCTGAAGCTGAGTGATCTGTTGGCCGCTGCAGACGATAAAACAAATCAAACAGCTCAGAGCCGGGCTGAGGCCGTCTCTCCATCCAGCTGGGGGAGGCTGAGCGGGTGATGGCCATGTGCCGGCAAGGACACGGCCAAGGGCCACCCACACACCGTGGATGTGCCCCGTCGGCTGCTGCGAGGGTTTGTGGCACGTGGCCATCGGTTCTGCTGGCTGTGCTCCACGTGTGTCCCACGGTGGTCCCCAGCGATGTGACCCCGAGCCGTGTCCCCCACTGAGCACCCGGTGAGGTGACCCCGAGCCGTGTCCCCCACCGAGCACCCCAGTTCCCGGTGATGTGACCCCGAGCCGTGTCCCCCCCTTGGGCACTCCGGTCCCCAGCCATGTGACCCCGAGCCGTGTCCCGTGTCAGCGCGGTCCCCAGCGAGGTGACCCCCGCCGTGTCCCCTGCACAGCCCCGGTCAGATGGCAGCCGCCTGCCGTCTGCCAGCGCCGCGGTGCCTTTGTATTGCAGATCGATGGCCATTGATTTTTCCTCCCGTGTAAGCCTGGCCTGGCCGGGGCTGTGCGGGGTTTTCGTGCGCGTCTGGCTCCGTCTCTGCCGCGCTCGGAGCAGCCCGTGCTGCTCCCCGAGCCCACCCACCTCCCGCTCGCCTCTGCAGCAGCTCAACTCAAGGACGTCCGGAAAAACAGCCTTGTAAAGAGTCGAGGAAACTCGGGTTTCATTAATCAGCTGCTAATGACGGGTTCTGTGCTGTTCGGTGGGTTATTTGCCGTCGCTCTCCTCGCTCCCCGGGGCAGCTCCCCCAGCCCCTCCTGCGGTACCTGCTGGGGACGGGGCTGTGGCGGCTGGTTTGGGGCACCTGTGGGAGCAGGGTGGCCCAGTGCTTCCCTCAGCCTGGGGACACTCCTGCTGCACAGGGGGCTCCGCGTGGGCCACCTTCTCCCTCCTGATGTTGCCCGCGCTGCAGCCACCCCTCCGATGGGGCAGAGCCTGGGGATGGAGCAGGAAGGCTGCTGTCCCCTCCGTGTCCTTCTTGTCCCCTCCCCTGTCCTTCCTGTCCCCTCGTCAGGGTTTTCCAGCCTGACAGGCAGCGGTGTGGCTGCATGGGACCGCTTGAACCCACCCCACCACACCCCGGCCCACTGTGGGGAGCTGGGCTGGGACATCCCTGCTTGTCCCCACCGGGAGCAGCCGTAGAGGCGCTCTCCGGGCTATTAACACCCCGCGATGATCATCAGCTCTCGTCGTAATCATTAAGACTATTAGAAAGAAATGTTGGCTCGCAGCTCGTGTCAGACTTTCCGTTCTGCTTTGCAAACGCGCACAATTAATGCCAATCAGGCGGGGGAGGCAGCCAGCTCCGATCCCGGCTGCTCCCAATCCCGGCTGTCAGCTCTCCCCATCCCGCCTGGTACATTTTCATACAATTGCTACAAACATCTGAGGGAAACTCCGCGTTCTTCGGCAGCGCTGAGTATTGTTCTCTGTTCCTTTTAATTACTCGGCATTCAGCGGCTCATCCGGCCTCGGATCGGTGGGGAAAGTAGGGATTTGTAAAACAAATAGAGAAATCTGGAGAGATGCCTTATTTTCCCATTCGGTGGCCACGTTAGGTTGTGTATGGCTAAATAAGAAAAACCTGTTTAATTTTTCTTTGTCTTTTTCTTCCTCCCTCTCCCAAGTTGCTTTCTCCCCACGGGAGCACAGCCTGGCCCCTCTCCCCAGGGAACCTCAAAAGCAGGGTGAGCTTGGGAGGAGGGGGCGGGGAGAAGAGCCGGAATTACTTGACCGGATGGTGGTATAATCCTTGTTACAAAAGTACACATCAATTATAAGAATTCCTACAGTAATCTTGGAAATCTATCTTTTCTGCTGAACCAGCTCATTAAAGAGCACCATTCATTTCCATCTCTCCGGGTGAGAAGGGTTTAAATCTCCAGAGCTTTGTGTTACCAAATAGACTGAGGGTGATGGACTCGGGTTAAATATTAAAAGGAAGAAGTTGATTTTTATTTTTTTTCCCCCTTTTTTTCCCCCCCCAGCCCGGCAGCGTGGACGAAGTGGAACGTAAGGAGGGGAGGGTGGGGGGGTCTCCACTGTGAGAAGCTTCCCCAGCTGTCGCTCAGTGGGTTCCTTTGAGGACCCCACTCCCCTCCCTTGGCCTGGGGACCCCTCCAGTGCTGGAGGAGGAGGGAGGGAGCGAGGGAGGTTTCCCCAGGCCACCCTGGCAAGCCCCCGAGCCTGCGCCGGAGCTGGCCGTGGCACAGGCAGGGCTTTTGTGCGCCGGCGGGGCAGTGGGCGGCCGCGGGGCGAGGGACGGGCACAGAGCCCCTTTGTGTGCAGCTGCGAGCGGAGCAGGATGTGGGATAGGCACCAGCCGTGGGGATGGGGAGCTGCTACCCAGGGATGAGGAGAGGGCGGCCAGGGATGGGGAGTGGGACCGAGGATGGAGAGCAGCGGCCGGCCGGGGTCGAGGGTGGCGCGGGGCGATGTGTGCGCTGTGCCGAGGCTCTGTGCAAACATGTTAATTTGTTTTCTTTCTTGCCTCGCCTTTCAGGGTAATTGGTTGCATTTGAAGCCTTTGTGAAAGCCTTTGATTATAGTAATTTCAGCAGCGCGATCTACCCTGGATTCCTTCGTCAGATTCTTTCACAGCTCCGGCACTTGGGGCCGTAATTACGGAGCGGAGCGCGCCCGGCTGCCGAGCATGGGGCAGCTGGACGGGGCACGGTGGCCGTGGGAGCACAGGGACTGTCACTGCAGGGGACAAACCCCCTGGATGGGACAGGAGTGAGCTAGGATGGGGCAGGAGCTGTGATGGGGAGCTTCGGTCTCTGCAGCGCTGAGTTTGTTGGGTCTCAGCTGGAGGCGTGGATGCTGCAGGTGCCCATGGTGTGGTTGCCCACGCTGGGGTTGACTCCTGGCTTGTTGGGGTCCAGAGTGCTTTTAGTTGCTGCTCCATGGAGCCACTTGGCTTTTCTGCTGGTTGATCCCATGTCTGTGCTGGGGCTGTGGCCGAAAGCCCACGAGCATCCCGAGCATCCATGACGGACAGCTCCCCCCACCCCCTCTTCCCGATCCGTGTGCGAGGAGGGAGGCACGGCACGACTGTGTCGGATCGGGGAGGTTTTGCTTTGAGGAGCTGGTGCCGCATCCGAGGGGACACGTCTGTACATGTCTGGCAGGACCCGGCAGATCCCGCCCGCCCGCTGCGCGCTGGCCCTGCCGGGACCTCGGTGCACGCAGCCGGGGCTGAGCCCTGCCAAAAACACCGACGGCACCCGAGCGGGGCCCTGACCTTTGCTAACGGGGGCCGCTCCCCCCTCGCTCCTGGCATTTCGTTCCCAGTCCCGCGTAAAGACCTTCTCGGCAGCGCCGTGCCAGCGTCTGCCACTTCCAATTACCCACGGCTGCTCGGCGCCCGCCGCAGCACGCGGGGTTCCTTCCTCCCCGGCGGGATGGCAGCGGGCCGGGGGGATGTTGCGCTGTGATCCCCCACCCTCCTGGCTCGGGGAGCCTCAGGAACCCCCCCCCAGCACCACCCAGGGCTCTGGGTCCCTGCCCCGGGGTGCTGGAGGTGCTTGGCTTTCCAGAATCATTATTAACCTGTTCGAGAGCTGTTCCCGCTCGCAGCGAAAATAGATCTTTAATCTCTGCCCAAAATAGCTCATTTGATGAGAGGCCTCCTTAAAGCTGACACATAAATTTAACCAGGCCGCCCGAGCCCTGCACGGGGACGTCTGCAAATGCTCAACAGCACTCGAATTGTTGGGGTTTTTTTTTAATTCCATCGTTACGGACACATCTGATAGCGTATTTCTTCCATAGGGTCTTTGGAACTGCTCAGGAGGTGATTCGCTGTGTCCTGTCCCAGTTCCTTTGGCCCTGCTTGTGAGCAAAAGGTTATTTTGGGGTATTTTTTGGTGCTGACTTTCTTGAACAGTCCAAGGGGTTTCTCCTTGAGAGCAGAAACCTCATCTCTGGGTGGGATGGGAGAGACATGAGATGCTGCTGTAAGATGCCAGCAGTGAGGGTGCTGGTCCAGTGCCACTCTGTGCCTGGCAGTGTGCCACGGCTGGTGGGCTCTGTGCCATCCTGGTGTCACAGCAGCCCAAAAAAGGCACCGTCCCACTGGCAGCAAAATGTTTCCTCTGTAAGTGAAGGTGGGCTCTGGGCGAGTGGGAAATGGGGATGCTCAGGGTGTCACAGCTCTGCTCAGCGCCGGGTCCTGGGCTCACCCCGGCACCTTCCCAGCATCTCCACTGGGCACGGGCTGGGAGAAGCCACTCAGCCGGTCTGGGTCGCTGCCCCAGCCCCCGACAGTCCCCCACATCCCAGCGAGACCCTGAGCAGCAAAATAATCACTTCCAGCATCATTATCCGTCGCAAACCCCGGCTTCCAATTTTAATCAGAGGAGCTGGTGTTGCTTTAAGATCTGCGGGTTTTAAAGATCACAAGAGGGGTTAGAGAAAATTACCCTTGACTCTTACATGCTAATGTAATCTCTAACCAGATCTGCAGCACTGCAGCTAAAATTGCTTTTTAGATTAACATTTAATTATTAACAGGGCCCCCTGAAAGGCCCGGGGCTGGAGCACGCGGAGGGGAGCGGATTAGCCGGGCGGGATGAGGGAAGGTCAGGCGAGGGAAGGTCGCAGGGTGACCGGCAGCACCTTGGGTGACAAACTTTGGGTTTTATTTTCCCTGGTGCTCCCCGTGATTCACAGTGGGGTGACCTTTCTGTGCTCACCCCTTTTAGAGCTGAGCTGTGGCATTGCTGCGTCCCCTCCACCCTAAATCTGGACAGGAGACGGGCACGAGCTGGCGCGGCAGCACCAGCCAAAATCCCGCTCGCCCTGCAATGGGATGGGCATCCCACTGTGTGCAGGGGGGCAGCCTTCCTCCTCTGGCACCTCCTCACCCTCACAGGGTGCCATTGGATGGGGAATCAGTGTCCATGGGACCTGTGGTGGTGGCAGTGGCCGGGGGTGAGAGGGAGCTCCGATGTCCCCCGGGTTGTGGGGAAGGGGTCCTCCCTGCCAGGGTGATTGGATTCTCCTCCATCCCAGCATGGAGGGGCGAGGGATGGGGGTTGTTCCCCGTTGTACTTTGGGTTTGTTGCACACCAGGGGCTGGTGAGGGCTTTTGCTTTGTTTCTCTGGTTGCTGGCAGCCTTGGCCTCGCCCCACGCTGTCCGTGTGCCCGTCTGGCACTGTCAGGAGCCTCCTGCGCCTCTCCCGGCCCGGGTGACCCCTCACCTCCTGTCCTTGTGCCAAACCCAGTGCTGGCTTTTAATGGCCAGGGGGGACATGGCCATGGTGTGACTCAAACAGCTTTGCAGCACCCCTGGTCCTGCCCCTCCTTCCTCTCCTAACCCCAAAAACTACTTTTTTTGTGGGATTGCACCCCAATAACATCCGGGGAAGGATCTGGACATGTTCCAGCAGAGCCTGGATGTTGACCAAGACCTTGTCCCTCACCGTCCCTGCCCTGCCGCAGCTCAGCAGCTGCACAGACCCACTTCAGGCTGAGACTTTAAAAGTTCCTTTTTTCTTTTCTCCCCCCCTCCCGTCACATTTTCTTTTATCTAAATCCTCGCCTGCGAAAGCCTCTATCGACAGCTGCGCTGGCCTTATCTCGCCAGAGGGACCTTCGCAGGGCTCTCGGAGGAGATAAGCCCGACTTATCAGCCGCTGATGTCAGAGGAGGTGCCAAACCCTCCCATCGCCGGGGCTTTAGACATAGAGGGTGGCGGTTTTTACTAAAGTCACAAAGACCTTGGGCTTATAAATAGTGCGATGTCGAGATGGATTAGCTGGGTGTGGGGCAGGAAGGAGTGGTGGGAGAGGGGAAGGATGGAGCTGTGGCTCTCCCATCTCTGGAAGTGTTCAAGGCCAGGTCGGACAGGGCTTGGAGCAACATGGGATAGTGGAAGGTGTCCCTGCCCGTGGCAGAGGGTGGAACTGGATGAGCTTTAAGGTTTCTTCCAACCCAAACCATTCTGGGATTCTGTGATGCCGCAGTTGTGGGACGTGGGGTTGGGGCTCCTGGGGGATCTTGCTCCAGATGTCCCCGGTGGGACTCGCCCTGTGCCCCAGTGCTGGATGGCAGTGGGTCCACGGGCACAGCCTGGGCAGAGGCCGCGTGGACTCGGGGCGTTCCAGCAAAACTGCTGAGTGTTGCCTTTCCTGCCACGAAAGAGCCAGAGCAGCTTGAACTAAATCGGATCCTGCTGATTGGAATTAGTTCAAATGCAGATGGAGCTAACTAAGCCGGCGCTAAGCGTTGGACAGCCCAGCGCCCAATTCCCATCAGCTGATTCAGGGGCTTTTCGGAGCGGCATTAGCGAAATGCCACCGTGGCACAGATGCCCATTGTGCCAGGCGCCCACCCGCTCGCCCACGGGCCTTCTGGGGCTCGGGGCTCCCGGCGGGTTGCCGGGGTGGACAGATGGACGCCGTTCTGGGGTTGTGGCACCGGAGCCTTCCCGATCCCGAGCGTGCCTGTGAAGGTGGGGTGAGGCGCAGCGTAGCTGTCGGAAAAATCATCTCGGCTGCGAGACGCCGGGAGACGGGGGCAGCAGCGGGGTCTGAATTAATCGGTGGCTTTATTCAGTTTGGCGTGTGGCTCCCGCGCCTCTCCCGCCTGCTGCCGGTGATGATCCGTGCCCAGGGCCGGGATGGCTCCGGGAGGGAGCTGGGCTGTGCGGAGAGCAGTGCTGGGGACAACGTGGGGGTGTCCCCAGGGACCTGCTGGGCCCTCAAGGTGCCCTCAGCTCCCGTGACGAGCTGCATCCACACCGTCCCTGTGCCAGCACGTGGATTCGGTGACCCCCTGGGTGCTTTCTCAGCCCCCCTGTGCCCCAGGGACCACCAGGGACCTGATCCACACCCGGCAGCGGCACGAGCCGCCCACGCCTCCCGTGTCCGCCGGGGGCACGGGTCAGTGTCCCCGCCAGGAGCTGCCTGGGCGCGGGGAGTGGGTGACGTCCGCCGCTAATCGGCCAGATGGTGACACCCGGTGGGACAGCAGCGCTGAGGTCACCGCGGAGCTCAGGCTCAGGTACGGCAGGAGCCGGTGCCATCATCCATCCCCTGCACGGCCGTGGGCGCTTTGACCCGCGGGGACAGGGATGGGGATGAGGGATGGGGGTGGCAGCTCCCGTCATGGAAAATCCGGGCGCTGGGCACATGCCGGGGGAGCCGAGGCGCCGGGAGCGGGGCTGCGTAATGAGCCCCGAGTCCCGGCGGGGTGAGGAGAACTCCTGGCAGTCAAGTGCGCTCAGGCTCTGAATAAGAAGCACTTCATTCTCTTTTCAAACTGTATAATTTCTGCCTGATTGTAATGGCATATTTTAAAATTACCAGAAATCGAAGCCAGAAAATGGATACGGCTGCTTTTACTGCGAGCTGCGTTAACAAAGGATATGTAATGCATGAAATAAAAACACCTCCCTGCCCCCCTCCTTTTTTTTTTTTAAGACAGTAATAGGAGAAAATTGGTTTTGAAACTGAATAAAAGTCCCTTTCAGAGGAAATCATTTCTTTCAGGGTACCTTTGCTGAAAGTAAAATAGTGAATAATGAAAGGTGGTTACATGATTGTCTTTCATTTAGAGAGCGCGAGGACAGATGGAATCTGGGAGAAATGCACGATTGGAATAATTGCATGGTAACAAGGCGCTTGTTGTGAAATTAGTATCTTAAGAAAGTAGTGAAAAAGGCTTTTACTCATGAATACTTCATTATTAGGAGAAAACAGCACAATTTGGGTTCTCCAGACACCTGCTCGGTATTAGATGACTTCCTCCCCTCCTCCTCTTCCTCCTCCTCCTCCTCCTCCTCCTCCTCACACCTTTTGCCGACGAGTCTCTCCTCGCCCCTGGTTTGCTGGGGGGGTTGGGGTGAGACCCCCAGCCTGATGAGCCCAGCCAAGGCATGGACAACCCTGCATGGATCCCATCCTGGGGATTCTCCCAGAGCCTGAGACCCCCTGCCTGGCGGAGGGCACAGGGCAGGAGCAGGCGGCACAGGTCCCGTTGTCTGCACCCACGGTGGCTGTGAAGGTGTTTTGAAGGGTGACATTTAAACCAGCAGAGCTTGGAGAGCCCCGGGTGCAGCTCCGGGAGCATCCATCCGTGCTTTGTTTCCTGGTGCTCGTGGTCATGGGCTCTGCCAGTGCCACCACGTGCCCGAGGCCACCACATCACTGCCCTGGGACATGTGGGAAATATCCCAGATGGCTGCAGGAGGGCACGATTCCCCCACAGAGGAGAAGAAGGAGTGATGTACCTGGTGGTGACATCCATCCACGACGTCCACTTGTGACCCCCAGCCATCCGTAAACCTTCAGCCAGAGACCGACAGCACAGGAGCCGCAACGCCGGCGGGGGGGCGCCACTGCCCGCTTTTCTGCTGCTCCTGCCCACATCTCACTGCCCTCTCCGAGTGGGAATATCACTCCCTGCGCCAGCTGGAGCAGTGGGAGGGTGTCAGCAGCAACTGGTTATAACTCAGGGCCGCGGCGGCGGCTGGGGAAGGACGTACAATGAGCAGCACCGTGGTGACGGCGGCTTTGGCCTGACCCCTCCAGCTTTTGTCGAGGAGATTTCGATGCCAGCTGGGAGCTGGCGGCAGATCCCAGGACCCCGAGTGGGATGTTAACACTGTCTGTCCCCAGCCTTGGCCGGGGTCACTCCGCGCCGGGAGGCACCGGCTGGTGCCGGAGGGACGCCCCGGCTGTGCCACGTTCCCGGTGGGAAGGGCGGAAAGCCCTGCAGGAAGCGCGGATCACCCGCTGAGACCTTCATTTTTATTTTATATACATCCTTATCCACTGCAGGCTTTCAGAGTTACCTTTTTTATCTCCAGGGGAGNCAGGGGGTGGCAGGTCCCTGGCTCACCGTGTGTCTCCTCTCTCGCAGGGAGCGGGGCGGCAGCGCCCGCAGGGAAGCCCGGACCATGCTGGCCTGCCTGCAGAGGACCCAGAATCCCCCAGCCCAGCACCTCCCCTGCCCCAACAAGGCGCTGGAGCCACGCAAGTGTAAGTGCCCGGGGGCGGGCGCCCGCTTTGATGCTGTTTCCCTTATTGAAAAAGACATTTATTTAACCGATAATTAAAAAGAGCAGGAGAAGCGGGGAGGAGGGGAGGAGAGGGGGAGGAAGGAGCCAAGATAAGCAAATTAAATTGGGTTCTGTGGTTGATAAGTCCAACTTCAGCAAATGTTGCAGAGCTGCCTGGGAAGCGTGGCGGTGGCAGAGGATGGTGCAGTCGGCCCCCCAAACCTCCCTGGCCCTTCCCCCCCCCTAATTACTTTCCCCGTTTTGCCGCAGCTCGCCTTCCCCAGGAGCTGGCCTTTCAGATAAGCTGTAAACTAGTTACATTAAAATGGGATCCAAAAGGTCACTCCGGCAAAGCACCTGTCTCTCCCAGCCTTTGTCTCTCAATCCAAACCGTGATTAAATGTATATTTAATGAGCCTGCTTTAGGCAGGCGTGTTTGACCTCCCCGGCTGGGAAAGACGCATTAAGATTCTCAAGTGATGAATGTGTGTTTTAAAGAGGGGAGTGGATATTTTTCTGCTGGTCTCAGTTGGATTTTTAAACATTGCCGGCTGAAGACAAATCAGCTGCTAAAGCTCCGCTTGTTAGGCTGTGACAGCCCCTGGGTGTTTGTTTAATGAGCTGGATTTTCCCAGAGATGGTTTTTTTCCCCTCTACCTGGGCACCCTGAGCAGCCAGGCGAGCTGGGCACCGGGTTTGGGCGAGCTGGGCACGGATTTTGGGCGATGCTCAGCCTCCCTGGGGACCCCTGGCATCACTTTGGCATCGCACTGCCAGACAGGAGGGTTATTTATCCTTGGGAGTTATTTTATCCCTGGAAGTTCTTTTATCTCTGAAACTTATCCCTGGAAGTGTTCATGGCCAGGTTGGACAGGGCTTGGAGCAGAAGCTGTTCCTGCTCGTGGCAGGGGGTGGAAGTGGGTGGTCTTTAAGGTCACTTCCAACACAAACCATTCCGGATTCCATGATTTTTTTTGGGTGAAGCTCCCCAATGGCCAGCACAGGGAATAGGTCACCCAGGTCAGAGGTGGGGTGATGGGCACCCAGATGCCACAGTGCAGCTGGCACTGCACTGGAGTGTGTGGTGCCTCACAGATCACCTCCTTATTAGTGTCTGGAAGGAAAAAAGGATGTTGCTCTTGTAAAATCATTCCTAATCCGTCACGCCTGAGCATTGTGGTGGCACAGGGCTGGCGTGGGGTGTCTGGCTCCTGGAGCACCTCGTTGCCATGGAATAATGAGCTCAGCCATGGCCACATGGTCCCAGACCTGTGGGCAGGATGTGCCTGGCGGGGTTTTCTGGAGACTGGACGTGTTTGGCGCCGGGAATCTCTTGTGTGAGCTCGTCATGATCCTAAGGTCAGGATACACCTGCTGGTCCCCACAGCATTCCCTGGATGCAGCTCAGAGCTCAGGACCATCTCAGCTCATGGAACAAAGCCCAGAGGCACCTTCCTGCTCTGGGGAAGCATTTCCCACCCTGCCAGAGGTGCTGAAATAAGGAGGTTTGGGAAGCAGGAGCCCTTATGTGGTGCCATCGGTGTGAGAGATGTTCCTGGTTACAGCTGCCTGTGTCCTGGGAGGGTCCTGGTGGTCCTGGAGCTGTGCCAGTGGGATGAGGGCAGAGGTCTGACCCCACCCCAGACTGTGGCAGGTGCGGAGTACCCAGCAGACAGAGTTTTTGACTCGGGCAGGACCGTGCTCACCTGAGATCTCCAGGGCTTGTGTCCCCTGGGATGGGTGGCAGCTGCCAAGCTCCCACCTGGACCCCCACGCCGCGCTCGCCGCCGGCTGCCACCAGCCAGGTCACCTTAATCAAAGTTGAGCTGCCCGAATGTTTCTGCTCGTTACGGGCAAACCCGGCGCGTCTCGCTCCTCTCTGCCTCCTGCCAGCGCAAATTAAATTGCAGGTGACACCCAGGGCCACGCATCTGGCTTGGAATACAATTTTCCCTTCCTTATTTATGGCACCTGTGGGAAGCACGGCGGAGGGGCCGGGAGCCGCTGCAGGACCGAGCTCCCGCCGCCACCGGAACGCCCGCGCGGGGAATCGGCGCGGAGAGCGCGCTCTTCAAACCGGGCGCAATTTAGAAGTGCCTCTGATTACTTAATTTGCTCCTGAGTATCTCAGTAATTATCTTTATGGGTCTTATTTCTGTCCTCTGGCATTGTTTCTGTCGATATTAAATGAGTCTGGCTCTCGGCACGCTGGCCGTCTGGCCCGGCACCACTGTGAAATCCTATTATCCTGCCCGCGCCGCTGCTTAATTTTGGTATTAATTTCACGTAAAAGGTGAGCTGACTCATTTTCCTGCCCGTGCAGGGGGCTGCCGGCGCCTTCACCCCCCAGCTCTGCCCCTGGCCTCTCCTGCTAATTGTTGTCCTCCCGTCTCCGTGCCCCCCACACCGGTGCGGCCGCGTCCCAGCGGGCCCGGAGCATCCCATGAAATCCCTCCTGATAAAGCTGGAGGTGACTTTGCCGCTGTTCCCAGCGGTATTCCCGAGGCTGTTCCGTAGGAACCAGCCTGGCACGCCAGTGTTGCATCCCTGAGGAGGATGCAGGAGGGTGCCAGAGCCCTTCCAGCCCTGCCTGTGCCTCCAGCCGAGGAGCAGGAGCCTGCGGAGAAGCAGCATCCTCAGGAAAATATCACGTCCAATTAGCTCCAGCAGCCTGGTCCCTTTTGATTTTATCCTGGGCGCATTACAGGAATCCTGAGCTTTATTTAAATTATAAATCAAATAATGCCCCTCTCGGCTCGGCCAAACTCTTTGCTGCTCCCGCTCTCGGCAGTCACAAAGCAGTGGATGATATTTAATGAAATGTTGTTTTCCATGTGCTCTCCTCCAGCCAGCCTGGGGCTGGGAGTGTGGCAGGGAGCAGGATGTGTCCCCCTAAAGGGGCTGGGAGCCATGGGGAGTTCGCAGAGGTGAACCTCATGAGTGTCCTCTGTGGCTGACAGGAAAGATGGAGAGGGATTATTTACAAGAGCATGGAATGGCAGGAAAAGTGGGAATGGCCTCGCACTGCCAGAGGGCAGGATAGATGGGAAACTGGGAAAAAATTCTTCCCTATGAGGGTGGGGAGGCCCTGGCAGGGGTTGCCCAGAGCAGCTGTGGTTGCCCCATCCCTGGAAGTGCCCAAGGCCAGGTTGGGCAGGGCTTGGAGCAGCCTGGGACAGTGGAAGGTGTCCCAGCCCATGGGGGTGGAATGGGATGAGTTTTAAGGTTCCTTCCAACCCAAACCAGTCTGGGATTCTTTCACCATTCATATCCTCCATGCTGGGAGCTGTCACCTTGGCCCCACTGGGACAGTGGCTCTTGGGGGTGGCACAGGCCCTCCCGGGGCCCATCTGGGTATTAAAACACTGACGAGGGGATGGCCCTAATGAGAGGCGACGTCCTGGGCTCAGCCAGCAGCACTGTGCCAGGGACTCGGCTCCAGGTTCACCCACAGCTCTCCCTGCACCTGTGGGGACTCTCATCAGTGGTAAACCCGTTAATTGCACTCGGGACGAGGCCCCGTTTAATGGCTCCTCGTTACCCAATTCTGCTTGTTCCAAGGGCATTTTCATTAGAGTGGCTGCAGCGAGGCTTTGCTTTTGTACACACCCATAAAATATCATTTTAATTTCATGAGGGGTTACACATGAGTGAAGTAAGATTAATTCTTTCATTTTCAGTTTCTGGAAGGGATCGGTTAATGATGGTTCTGTGTATTTATGTACGTGCCATAAAAAGGAGTTCAATTAACTGCTGGGCCCAAAATGTGCTGTTGACTTGCACTTTCCCTGCCAGAAATCGCTGAAAAAACACTTTTCCATCGGTCACGTGTGGGGATGGAGGGCGAGGTGGGGCTGCTCAGTGCCCGTCTCCCACCAGGTCGGAGCCCTGGATTTGGGGTGGGCTTGGCTGGTAACGGCGCAGCGCACGAGGGGGTTTGGTTTGTGTCCCAACTTCCCAGGATTGTGATGGTCCATTGGCCACACAGCAGCTTCCTGGGTGCTGGCAGACCCCAGGATGGGGGCACCCTGCATTGGGGGTGCCCACCCTGCTCCCCTATGGCTTAAATTAATTAAAATATGAATTGGCTGTGGGTGAGTGAGGGGCCGGGGGCAGCTGGGATGAGCTGCAGCTCCAGCCAGAGGTGGTGGGGTCCCCTCCTGGTCCTGGGGTCCCTCGGAGGCTCCGTGGTGAAATGGCATCAGGGTGGCATCGTGGCTGTGTTGGGTGTCCGAAGGGTGGCGCTGGGACAGCACTGGGATGGCACTGGGGTGGTGGTTGTGTTGGGGTGGCCTCAGGATGCCTTTGGGGTGGCTTCAGGGCTCCATTGGCTTCAGATGGGTGGCACTGGAACGGCTTTGGGGTGGCAGTTGTCTTGGGGTGGCCTCGGGGTGCCTTTGGGGTGGCATCAGGGCTGTGCTTGGGCGGTGCTGGGTGACATATAGGTGGCATTAGGGCGGCATTGTGGCAGCACCATGGTGGTGGCACGGGGTGGCACTGAGCATCATCCTGGTGGCATCAAGGGCAGCATTAGGGTGGCACCGGGGAAGCATCAGGACGGCGTTGGGGTGGCACTGGGCTGGCTCTGGGACGGGATCAGGAGGTCACTGGGGTGGCACCAGGGTGGCACGGCGGCCGGCGTGGCACGGAGCGCGGTGCCGGCGCCGCGCTAATGCCTCGCGGAGGAGACAAATGGGAAGTGACACGTGTGTGTGTAGACGGGTATTTGCGGTGACGCTTTGACTGCAGATAATAAAGTGCTCGCCCCGAGGTGATCCAATTCAGCAGCCGCCTCGGCAGAGCCGCGCGCCGACGAGGGGGAGAAGAAAGGGGAGGAAGAAAGGCCCGTCTGAAATGACATGTCAGCCTAAAAAGGGAACGTGTTAACGGATGAATATCTGGGGACGGCGAGCCCGGCGCTTCCCTTTGTGCTTTGTCATGAATTTTGTTGTCTTTGCGGATTCCGGCGCTGCCGCGCGGGGTTTGCCACCTACGGTTATTCAGATGGATTCCTCCCGCTATTATCGCCGTAGTTGGTTTAATTTAAGCCCCCGGAGCCGGGGCGTGTTTGTCTCGGCTCCTGGCACCGGGGACGCTCCACGCCGGGGCCGGGGGAGTCCCGCAGTGGGGGCTCTGCAGCGGTTTTGGGGACAGCGCGGGGCGCTGGGCATGGATGGTGCGGTCCCTTCAGTCGGGGGGGGAGGGGGCAGGGACCCCCACGGCATCCACGGCGGCCTCTGCGCCACCCATCCTGGGGACACTGTCACCATAGAAACACCGCTCGTGAGCCGGAGGAGGTGGCAGCCGCCCAACCCGCCCGGAGCCAGGGGCACGGTGCCCGTGGCCCCCCCTGCCCGGCAGCACCCGAAACCCACGGGGGACTTGTGGCTGCTCTCCCCAGGATGGGGGCTGCACACCCCCCCTGCCCACCTGTTGGTCACCCTGGTCTGGGCTGGGCAGCATCACCCGGCCACCCCCAAGTCCAGCTGGGACCCCCAGGAATTTGCCTTGCCCTTGGCCAGGGGTCACCGGCTCCGTGTCCCCAGCTGTGCCAGGCTCTGCCCTCCCGGGCACCCAGATCCTGCCAGGCAGCTTTGCTACCTGGGGCACAGACCCAAAACTTGAAGGACTGCCTTGATTTGTTAAATGTAGCAGCTTTTGTTTGTTTTCTTCCAAGTGTTTTCCAAATATTGAGGTTTCTTCCAAGTGTTTTGCAAATATTTAGGGTTTAGCTCTTACAAAATCTGTTCCCAGTGTGGCAGGCAGAGAAAAAGGGGATTTTTTTGATGCTTTTTGAAGCTTTGAAAGCATTTGGATCTCCTCGCTGCAAGGGGAACGGGGATCCTGGTCCCAAAGCTGGGGACGAGCTCTCGGCTCTCGTGGAATTTAATTCATTTGGAGGCTGCAGCACTATTATTTTTTAATAAGAGCCACTGGCACGGCTGCTCAGGTCCCCAGTGTGCTCCTGCCTCCGCCCGGCATCGCTCCCCTTCCCACCCCTCCCACCCCTGTGCCAATTAAAAATCCTGCCTAATTGCTGCCCTTCTGCCCCCCCAGCTCAGAGAGGCCAGGGCAGGAACAAGCCAGGAGCTCAGGGCTGGAAATGCCATCTCTTTTCTGGAAGAGGGGCAGGGCAGGACAGGGATGGAGGGTGAGGTTGGGTAGGATGCTCAGGGCTCCAGGAAAATGCCCCTTCCTGGGGTGAATGTGGCGATGGGATCACGTGAAGACAGAGCTGAGGCAGACCCTTTCCTTGAGCTGCTTTTTTGGGGCCGAGCCCTCCATTGCAGCTTTATTCCCATCTGAAAAAAGGGGCGAAAAGCGTTTTTCCTTTGGGACCACGGGCAGGCGAGGCCCATCCCCGGCGCTGGGAAGCTTCCAGCCTCACGTCGCCTTCGGCAGCTTCGCAAAGATTCCCTGCTGAGATTACTTCTTTCATTTATTGCAAAATATTGTAGCGCCTTCGATGTGTAAAGATAAGGATTGTCCCGTCTTATCTCGGAAGGAATGGGAGGGAGGGAGGGAGGGAGCAGCACGTGTCTCTGGTGCTGCTGTTAACCACTGAGGTGCCGTGTCCTGCCACATTCCCACTCGCCTTGTCCTTGCTCAGGGCTGTGGTGCTGCTGGTGCTGATCCCCAAACTGTTCCCTCTGTGCACCCCAATATCCTGCTCCCCATCCCCTTCCAGAGCTGGGCAGCAGCCAGGCAGGGCAGTCTCATGGACTGGAAATTAAAGGCACAAGTTGCTGGTCCCTGTGCTCATCTTCCTTCAGGGAAGAGGGAACCCAGGCAGGGATGTTGTTCCAGCACCAGCCTGGGGGACACACAGGCACGTGGGCTGTGGGAGCAGCGTGGAGCTTCCTTCCCGGTGCTGAGTGTCCATCCTGTCCTTCCTGGTCCTGAGTGTCCTTCCCAGCACCGAGTGTCCTTCCTGGAAGTGAGGATCCATTCTGTCCTTCCTGGTCCTAAACATTCTTCCTGATCCTGAACATCCTTCCCAGCACTGAGCATCCTTCCTGGTCCTGAGCATCCTTCCTCTCCTTCCTGGTCCTGAGCATCCTTCCTCCAAGCAGATCCTGCTTAACTTCCCTTCCCTTCCCTTTCTTCCCGTCTTTCCTTTTTTTCCTAGACCTCATGGGCTGTGGCTGCAGCCAGGCAAGTGTGGGGGTCCCTGGGGACACCAGGGATCAGAGGAATGCAGGGGATGCAAGGAATACTGTAAATGTGGGGGATTTGGGGGATACAGGGAATGCTGAGGGTGAGGGGGATGTGGGAGATGCAGGGGATGCCGGGGATGTGGGGGATGCAGGTGGGCACGTCTGAGGAGGCTTTTGGGAGGGGTTTCTCCCGCCTCTCCCACCCTTCCTGCAGCCATCCCTGATCCCTGTCAGACATTTCGCCCCATCCTGCTGCTCCGGGCACAGCAGGGCTGATCCATAAACTGAGATTTATTCCGGATCGCGGCCCCAGCGGGGTCTGGGATTTACATCTGTGTCTGGGACCGGGTTTGGTGGCCAATTTGCTAAAGTAAAAAGTTGTTTAGCTGGAGGCGTAATCTCATAAGCCCGTGCTGCCATTAGCCAGGGTCTCCTCTCTGCCTGGCTTTCCAATAATGCTCCGAGCAGAAGCTCAGTGTAATATAAAAAGCCACCGGATTATTACTGCGGGCGATGCATTTTCCATTTACAGTAATAAAATACTGAAGAAACAAAACAATTTAAAATTCCAATAAAATTCAAACCAAATCTTTGGCTGCCGAGCAGATTCAATTATTTAGCTGTTATTGAGTGCAGGCTGGAAAAATAGAGCAGGTCAGGGAGGGAGGGGGGGAGCTGGGGGGTGCCGGACGCATCCCACGGGAACGCCAGTGAGGGAGGGAGCTGGGAGGCAGGGAAACATCTGGGAGAAGGGGCTGGTGGTGGGCACTCATCGCCGGCAGTGGCCGGGCTGGGTTTAGGGACGGCAAGAGCCGCGGTGACGGTGACCGCGCCGGCTGATCCGCGGTGCATCCCCGGCCCCGGCGGGTCAGCTGCGATGCTCCGGGTTCGGGAGGAGATGGACACGGGGGACGAGCAGCGAGCGGCTGTGCCGGGGCCGTCTGCGCCCGCCGGTGCCGCGGTGGCTCGGGCGAGTTTGCATCTCGCAGTAATTACAGGCGGCTGGCAAGCGGTAATTACTGCGGAGGGCGGCAGCGCCGCAGCCGCCGGCGTGCCGGCAGCCGCCGGGAGAGCGGCCGCTCTCTCATTTTCCCGGCGGGGGTGCGGTGCGTCACCCTGAGATGTGACAACACACCGAGCTGGTGGCTTGTCACATCCGACCCAGCTGGAGCAAAGAGGCGACAGAGGCTGCTCCGGGCACGCCGGGGCTGGTGGATGGGATGCCCTCGGTCAGGCTCGGGTCACCGGGGTTGTCCCACGGCACAGGGTCACCCCAAAAGTGTCACCTGTGGCCCCAGTGCTTGGGGACAGGGTGCTGGTGATCCCTGTCAGGTGCCCGTGGGTGACGCCACCTCCCGCAACAGCCGCTTGGTTTTTTTGATATTCTTCCTCGGAAAGGAGCGTTTTCCTGTGGAACAGGCTCATTAGGGATTCTGCAAGTGTCACCAGCTAATTAGTGTCATGTTAATTGAGTATTCACGATGCTGCCACCTCCAAGGACAGTGGTGCTGGCATGAAGGGGAATGCAGATGTGCGTGCTGTGCTGTTCCGTGCCATTCCATGCCGTGCCATTCCATGCCGTACCATTCCATGCCGTGCCATTCCATGCCGTCCCTCTGGGCAGAGGGGTCCCATTCGCAGCCCCCCTGCACCCGCTGTCTTGGGAGGTGCCCATGCCCAGCAGAGCCCACCGTGCCCCCTCAGTGTGCCCTCACTGCCCCGACGGCTCTGCGGGAGCGCCGGCGCTTTCCAGGGGCCGGAGGGTTGGTGCCTGGGATGTCCTGGTGCCAAATGTCCTCACGTGTCCTGCTGGAGGGAGCTGCTGGTGCCGTGCCTCCTGTGTCCCGGCAGCTCCATTAAATCCTCCTCAAAGGCGCTGGTTTTAATTGGCTTAATACACTCGTTAATAAGAATGTCTATTTAAGACACCTGTAAAAAGCCCATAACATCAGCTTAATGGGAGCAATGACTGGCGCAGTGGCTGCGTCCTGCCTGGGCAATTACTGCCCTGATGGAGAGCATGGAGAGCATGGAGAGTGGCCACGGATGGAGAGCATGGAGAGCATGGAGAGCAGCCACAGCCTCGCTGCCGTGTCCCCCCAGCACCCCTCTGCTGCTGGGAGCGGGGGTGATGTGGAGAGTCGCAGATTCCAGTGCATCCCTCCCTCTGAATCCTGGTTTTAACCAGTGCCTGGCTCATCCGGCCGTGCCACAGCCACGGAAACGTCACTCAGAGCGGGATTGGGACAGGCAATCCCTTCGGAGGGAATGTGGAATGTACCCAGTGGTGCAGCTCTTCCATGGTGGCTTTGCCACCCAGGACGTGGTGGCATCAGGGGTTGTCGATCCTGGTGGCACTGGGAGCAAAGTGCTCTGGGTACTGGGGGGCTGCGCTGCCTGGGAAGGCTGAGGCTCCCCAAACCCCCGAATTTTACCATCTCTCCCTTGCAAAACCTTCCTCTGGGCAGGCACCGGGTCTGGCATTCCCAGTGCTCTGTAGACATCCCTTGGCAGGGCTGGGAATTTGGGAACCAGCCATCATTCCCATGTGCCGACGTGTACGTGCATGTGCCTGCGTGTGTGTGAGTGTGTGTGGAGATTTTAAACACCTAATTTATTCCATCTATTAGATAGATTTTGTAGATTTAATCATTTTCACAGTTGGTGGCTCATTGGATACTCAAGATAAACTCCAAATGAAAGTATAATGGGAACGACAAATGAGTTTTCACACCAGAATGGCAGAAACTTGCTCAGGAAAGAGTTTGAAAGGAACAAAACTATATACATATATAATTTTTTTTTCTGCAGTGGCTTTTGCTGACTCCAGTAGGTTACCACAGTTAATTTCACCAGTTTTGTTCATCTGTAAAATTGCATAAAAGTGACATTTTTGTGCTCATTATAGGAACTGCTGATTTATGGCTGGTAAATGCAATGCTTTTCCATTTTTGGTGAGGTTCTCATAGCAGCGCAAAGCACCCATGAAATTGCTTGTATAATGTAGTTTAAATCCAATCTCAGAGAAAGATTCCCCCGTTGGGTAAAGTGACATTTCCATTCTCCACACCGAGTTTATTTTAGGCCACTTACAAGTGACTCCCGTCAGCAGGAGGGGACAGCTCGGTGCCGTGACCTGGTTTCTGCCGGGAGCGGGTGGGATCC
>VXBT01005717.1:34168-45289 GCA_013400235.1 Oriolus oriolus | reverse complement strand
GGCCTCTACAAAGGCGGGGGTGCACAGAGCCGTGCTGGGGGCTCCAGGAGAACCTTTGCTCCGTCAGTGGTGCCCGTGGGAGGAGGATTCATTAGCGCTGCCTCCATCAGATTTCCCAGCCCGCCATAAATCAGGGCGAGCGGCTGCGAGCGACGGCGCGATCCATCTTGCAGGTCTCCAAGTCATTACATTTCATTAGGAGGTGTGCGGGGTTTTTATTATTTAGCAGGTTAATTCTCCCCTCAGATCGCTCCTTGGGAGGAGGATTTCGCCGGGCACGGGGAGGCTTCAGCTGTGAAATGCAAAATAAATGGGTGCCCTCCTTGGTGGGCGCCTGCCTCCAGCCAGGGCTGCTGCAGTGCTGGCTCTGGTGGGTGCAGGCGAGCACGTGGGGACCCAAAATATGCACAGACACCGGTGGGAGATGGGGCAGGGACCCTTGAGGTGCATCCCAGCACCCAGGATGAAGCCACCATAATCCATCACCCTCCTATCCCGTGAGGTACAGCACCCCGTGAGCGCTGCGGGAGCACACCGAGGGAAATGATGCTGCTTCTGGCCTACAGAATTCTTCCTGTTCAAATGGTATTAATAATAATACCAGTAATAATACGAATTTCTGAGGCAGGCGTGCATGAGGCTGATATTAAACTTAGCGGCCGCCTTTGCTGTTTGGGAGCTCAGAGGAGAGACAGGCAGTATAAATTGCACGGCTGCAAAAGGACTTAAAAAAACCCATCTCTCATTTTGATTGATATTAGCTTCACAAATTAAGCTTTAGATTTATCTAAAAATAAATTTGCTTCCACGCTCCGCGTTCTGGATGACAAGTGCTTTTCTCTTCCCTTTGTTGGGTTTGTCATCGCTGGCAGGGCGGCGTGGGGAGGGCCGGGAGGGGGCCGGGGCTGAGCACCTCCCGTTCACCAGCCCCTGGGGTGCCCCCATCACCACAGCTGAGGGTGAAACACCTCAGGGGTTGGTGGGGCAGGGGGTAAAAGGGCCAAGGTGGCAGAGGCATCCTGTGCTGGGATGTCACCATGGTGGCTGTGGTGTCCCCGTCCCCACAGAGCCACCTCAGGGTGCAGAGTGATGACGCAGGGGCTTGGTGACAGCTGCCCTTCCCAGACCCCAAATCCTTTTAAAGCCGACTCACATGTGGCCTATCGGCTTTGGGGCATCAAGGTTTGCACGGGAGGGGAGAAAATTGGTTTATACCTCATTTTTCTGGAAAATCCCATCTCTGGTGCTGCAGCCGGGGGCAGCCATGGTGCTGAGCCTGTCACCAGCACTTTGGGTGACTGAGTTGTGTTCCAGGCCTCCCCAGCCACCACACAGGCCCAGCCAGGACTGGCCACTGTGGACCTGTGGCCACCCAGCTGGGTGAAAGCCAAGTTTATTGTGCTCACCCAAGAACCAGCCTAGAAGCAGAGCAGCTCGACTCCTCATTCGATTACAAAGCAGGAGCCGCCACCTCCGCCTCTCCCAAGGAGCGATAATGAAACATATTCATCCCTCACCCTGGGGAAATACTTAAACCACAATATGAGAGATGTATGTAAATCACATTTAAACGGAGACGGTGCCGTTAACGCTGACGGCGACTCATCAAGTTGGAAGATGAAGCGTCCCCTCTGCTGCTGAAGCGTTTGCTGAGAGAGCTGGGCTGTCCCCAGGGCCCTGGCCAGGGTCTCTGTCAGTGTCACCGTGTCACCATGCCACCGGTGCCCACCCAAAGCGCTCCTTTACACTCGCACAACGTCCAGCTGTTAAAGGAACGCTCGCGGCTGCAGGTGGCTGGGAGGATGAGGAGGAAAGGAGTCACAGAGGGGTGACAGATGAGAGGGGGTGAGGATGGGAACGGGACCGGGATCCATGGGGATGGGCTAGGGACGCGAGGGGATGGGGTGCGGATGCGATGGGGGTGGGATGCGGAGCACTGGTTTGCCCCCGGCCCGGTACCGGCCCCACCCCTGCGCTCGGGGAGCGGGGTCAGGCCCGGGCCGGGCTCCCCGCGCCCCGCCGGGGCCGGTCCCGCATCGCGCGGTGTGTGCTGCCCTCCAGTGGGGCGGCCTCTGCTCTGCGACCGCGCACGGCATCCCTGCACCGCACCTGTGCCTCACATCCCTGCACCGCACCTGTGCATTGCAACCGCGCACGGCATCCCTGCACCGCACCTGTGCACTGCGACCGCGCACGGCATCGCTGCACCGCACCTGTGCATCATCACATTACTGTACCGCGCCTGTACAGTGTAACTGTGCACTGCACCTGTACATCGTATCCATTTACTGCACTTCTACATCACAGCCCTGTACTGCACCTGTGCGTCGTATCTGTGTATTGCACCTGTGCATCTGATCCTGGCACCGCACCTGCACTTCACATCCCTGTACAGCACCTGTACCTCATCATATCCCTGTACCTCGCCTGCACCTCACATCCCTGTACCTCACCTGTACATCACATCCATTTACTGCACCTCTACATCACATCCCTGTACCTCACCTGTACACCGTATCCATGTTGTACATCACCACATCCCTGTATCACACCCGTACATCACATCCCCGTACCACACCTGAGCTCAGCACGATGGGTGACCACGCCCAAAGGCACGGCCTGGCTTGGCTTGGCTTGGCTTGGCACAGCACGGCACGGCCAGGGAGCAGCCAGCTGTTCCATCCTTCCCTGAGCCCTGCCGGCAGCCCGGCTCTCCCATCCGGAATCACTCAGCGCCGGGAGGAGGCGGCGGTGGCGGCAGGTCAGTCTTTATTACTAAATAAATAGTCGTATAAACCTTGTGCAAAACTCTGTGGCAAAACCACCGGCCTCGGTGGGCGGCGGGGGCCGTGCTCCCCGCCCCCGGCCCGGGCCGAGGCTCCCGGCACGGCACAGCCCCGGCACAGCAAAGCGAAGCGGTGGCACCGGAGCTCGCCGGTGAGAGCCGAGACCACCGGCACCGCTGGGGCAGGGCCAGGCCCCCCCGTTCCGGGCAGGGCACCCGCCGGGACAGCGGCTGCCGGAAGGGCAGAGGCTGCGCGGATCCCTGAGGGGCAGACAAGCACCATCCAGCCCAGTCGCGATTCTGGAGCCGCTGCGGGGGCCCGGGCAGAGTCCATCAGCTGCCGGCGCTGCCGTGCTAGAGCGGGGAGCTCGGGGCGTGGCCGTGCCGCCGCTCCCGCGGCTCCGCTGTGCCCACGGTCCCCAGGGGCACCACCACCTCCTCCGGCGGGCAGCTCTTGTTCAGCTCCACCACGCGCGGCACCACCGTCGACCACCGGTCTGTGGAGAGGGTGGGAGATGGGCAGAGCCGGGAGCCTGTGGCTGCTCCCCCGGTCCCCAAATCTGCTCCTGGGGCTCGTCAGAGGCTGCAAGCAGCATCCTGAGGGATGCTCCCAGCCCGCAGCATGGCACTCACCTCTCCGCAGGCGGCCCACGGTGTGGGAGAAGCCGTAGTACTGGTACGTGTCGCTCTTGCCCGGGTCCTCACTGATGATGCCCAGATTCTGGTTCCAGTGGGACCAGTTCACCTCATCCACCCTGTGGGGAAGGTCAGACCCGCAGGGGCTGCCTGGGAGCTCTGGCACCCACTGGCAACGCCAGCTGCCTCCAGATCAGTACAAAGCACCCAGCAAACGAGTGCATGGTGCCAGCCCCCCAAAACGCTGCTGGCTGTGGTGGGAGAGGCTCAGCTGCTCCCCAGCCCCCGAGGGCGCCCACCTTTACCTGAAGCACCAGCGGCGGTCAGGGGTCCCATCCGTGCCCTTCCCCACAGTGACCATCTCCCCCGAGCGGAAGGCTTTCCGCAGGAACACCGGGAAGGAGCGCTCGATGTCCAGGATGGTGGTGGCCCACTGCCAGGGACACCAGGGACTGCTTGAGCACGGAGGTACCTCGCCCACGGAACTCGGAATGCCTCGATGCCGCAGCTCCCCAGGCACAGGATGCCCCTGGAGCCCCTGTCCCGCAGCCCCCAGGGTGGTACCTGCAGCTTCCAGATGTGCTTGCTTTCCTTGGAGACTTGGCCCACGGTCTCCCCCATGAGGGCGATGAGCATGTTGAGGAGGAGCACGAAGGTGAGGATGATGTAGGTGACGAGGAGGATGATGAAGACGCCGGGGTACTTGGCGCTCTCGAGCATCTCCAGGTCGCCCATGCCGATGGTGAGCTTGAAGAGGTCGAGCAGGAAGGTGCTGAAGGTCTGGCTGTCCCGGCAGGACGGGTAGCTGGGCACCGTGCAGTTGGACTTCTCGCTGCAGGACTCGCTGCTGGGACACGGGTTGAGGAGGGACACCAGGGCTGGGGGAGAAGGGACAGCGAGTCCACAGGGGCAACGGCAAGGATGGGATCCACAGTGGGCCCCAATATGGATGAGACCCTCTCCACGCCTGGAGGAGGCACAGCCTGAGCCCGTGGGCAGGTGGGATGGAGCTGGGGGTCTGCAGCCCCCTGCCCAGCCATGCTGAGCCGCAGGGCTTGTCCTTCCCCCAGCCAGGTGTTACCTGACGCGTAGCCGATCATGAAGAGCAGGTAGACCAGGAGGAAGCGGAACAGGTCTTTGAAGAGGATCTGAAAGTGATGGAGAGCAGGGTGAGGTGTGCTGAACCACGGCGTCATCATCAAGCTGTGCCACCAGCACAGCCGGGCTGGGAGCAGGGCAGTGGAGAGCCACTGGAACCCTTCCCAAAGCCTGGAGGAACCTCTTTGGGCTGCACTTCCACAGGAGGACCACCCCTGAAGGAGGACAAGACCCGTGACCCCACCAGACCTTCTGGATCATGATGCTGTAGGTCCCCGTCAGCTTGAGCCCGCGGGTGAAGTACAGGGCGTTCATCCAGCCCAGGACCAGCGCGAAGACCATGACAGCCAGGTAGGCCTCGATGCCACCCAGGTACAGCCCCGCTGTGACAATCACCAGCACCGAGTAGATGAAGCTGGAGGAGAGTTGGGGTCAGACCCCGCACCCACAAGGCCGGGGGGTGCGGTGGCTCGTGGTGGCCCCGGGGGTTCCCCACGTACTAGAGCAGCTGGAAGGAGCCGTCTATGAAGAAGGAGTTGACGCCCGGGCACTTCTTCATGAACAGGTCTTTGATCTGTGGGAGAGAGGCAGATGTTGGAGGGCCTGGGGTGGCAGGGTCCCCCTGTCTGGGGCCACTGTGGCAGCGGTGGATGCCTCAGGACATGGGGACCCCAAGGGTTCACTGGTCCCATGGGAGGACCCCCTGCCTTGCCACACTGACGTTTGTGCAGAAGAAGAGGATTCCAGTGAGGAGGGTGATGATCTCCCCAGCCAGGCGCAGGTAGTCGGCGGTGCTGGTGTAGGGGTAGGGCGGCTGCGGGGAGAGGACAGAGCTGAGCTGCTCCCCGTCCCCTGGGACAGAGACCCGGCTGCGAGGCAGGGCTGGCCCGTGGGGCTGTGCCGGCGTGGGGACTCACGGGGCCTTCCATGGGGCGGTAGTAGGCGACGAGGGTGAAGATGACCATGGCGCTGAGGTAGGACACCACGCTGATATAGAAGGAGACGGCCCCAAACTTGCGCCACTTGTCCCGCAGCAGCTCGTTGATGGGCTCCACGGCCAGCATCTCGTGGCGGTTCTGGTGGGACATGGGTGCTGACAGAGGGGACAGGGCCACCCGGTCCCCTCCAAGCCCCTCCCAGTCCCCACAGCCCCTGCACACCTCGATCTTGCTGTTGTAGACGAGGATCTCCAGCACGGACACCTCCTCCCCGCAGGTGTCCAGCGAGGAGAGGTCATAGAGGGAGGAGTAGACGGGGCCGTACGCCCAGTCCTTGAATTTCCGGGAGAGGTGCCGGGCGTCCTCGTCCGTGATCTCCCGCCGGATGATGTGCTGGAAGATCTGCCGGACAGAGAGAGGACTGCTACCCCCAGACCCGGCCCCACCTGCTTGGGGCACCCTGCCCTCCTCCCACCCCATCCTGGCTGCATCCCCCAGCCCACCCTGCACCCCAGTGGGCCCAGGATGCTCCCAGGTGCTCCTGGGTTGGGGCAAAGTCACCGTCGCAGCCCCCAGGATGTTGCAGCTGTGCATTTTTGATGACCCCTCTGCCTGCCCCATCAGAGGCCAAAGGCAGGTCAGGGGAGAGGATGAGCTGTGAGAGGTCCTGGAGTTAATCAGGAAGGGGCCAGAATGCAAAGGGGCTTTAATTAGCCGGGTTAATCGGCTGCACATCCAGGTTTCCACCAGCATGTGCAGAGAGAAGCCGTGCAGGGACATGCACTGAGTGCAACGGGGCTCAGCGGGGATGGCAGGGAGGCGTCCCCCGCTACGGGGGCGTCACCGTACCCCGATCTTGCCGGTCTTGGCTGCCATCATGAGCGGCGAGAGGCCGTCGTTGTTGAGCAGGGCCTCCAGGTTGGTGTCGGGGAAGAGCTTGGCGCACTTGACGAGAAGCAGGTCGTACATCTTGGTGACAAACTTGGTGTTCTCGCGGGTGTTGTCGGCGATGGCCACCAGGGCGTGCAGCACGGTGTTGCCGCGGGAGTCCTGGCGCCGCAGGTCCGCCTGCTTGTGCCCGTTCTCCGTCAGGTAGTGCACGATGTGCGGCTGGTTGGTGCAGGCGGCCAGCGAGAGAGGCAGCTCACCTGCGGGGACAACACCGGGGCTTCTGTCACCCCTTCCCCGCTGCGGGGGCACCTTGGGGTGCAGCCCCCCCGGGGCTCCTTCCCTGCTCACCGAAGTAGAAGTAGCCGCCTTCGCCCTTGGGCTGGAAGAAGCGGCCGCGGGCCTGGGCGTGGACATCTGCTCCCTTCTCCACCAGCAGCTCCACGTAGTGCTTGCAGCGGCGCTCGATGGCGATGTGCAGGGCTGTCTGACCTGTGACACCGCCGCCCGTCAGCCGCCGCCTTGCCCCGCGGCATCCCCCGAGTCCCAGCCTCCCCAGGTCCCCGCTTCTCCGGCCCCTGGACCACCCCAGTGTCCCCCATGCCCAGGCGGGGCCAGCAGCGGCCCCACGCCGCCCACCTCGGTAGTAGACGTCCCTGAAGGGCGAGTTGATGAACTCCCGCATGTTTCCCGTCTTCTCGGCGATGTCCAGGAGGACGGGGATGGTGTCGTTCTTGCCCCCGCTGAGGTTGAGCAGGGCCTTGGGCAGGCAGGTCTTTCCCGTGGAGGGCTCTGCGAGTGGAGGGTGCTGAGGGGGGACCAGGGCAAGCCTCTCACGGCCCCGGCTCCCCGTGCCAGAGCTGTGCATCCCCACCCCCGCAGGAATACCGGGATCGCCGGTGGTGACAGCACAGCCCTGGCACCAGTGCAAGGAACACCCAGGTCCTCACCTCGGAACTCCTCGTCTGTGAGGCGCTTCTTGTGGGTGAGCAGGAAGGAGAGGAGCCCATCCAGGCCGGCCGGGGACCCCCGGGAGACGATGTCGAAGAGGATGGGTCTGTTGAAGACCTTGAGGACGGGGGGCGGGTCGGGAGCCGGCCCCTTTGCTGCCGGCGGCTGCTTGCTGCGGGAGAAACGCCAGCGCTGGGAACAGGAGCCGCTGCCTCGGCTTCCCACCCGTGCGACGAGCTTGAGGGTGCTCAGCCACTGGGGACAGGCACGTGGAGACATCTCCCGGCTGGAGTCACCTGTGGGGTCGGGGCAGCCTCCCCATCCACAGCAGCCCAGTGCTCCCAGTGCCTCGCCAGCTCCCACCCAGGTATTGCAGAGCTTTGGGCCCCCAGCTGCGCCCCTCGGGCTTGGTCACGCTCCGGCACCACGGCTGAAGCCAGACCGGTCGGAGCAGTCGGCAGCAGGGGGATGGACCGGGGACAACCGGTCAGCTCCGGGCACCGGGAATGGGGGCAGGACGGCCGGCGGCCCCCCCAGCCGGGGACTTCCCGTCTGAGGGCCCATGGGGCATCCTGGCCCCCTCCACCCACCTCCGCGGGGGAGCACCCCGCTCTCCTGAGCCGGTCGCACCCCTGGGTGGGGACACTGGCGGGGGGCCATGGTGGCCGCCCCAGGTGCCCGGCACAGAGGGGCATTGTGCGTCCGGCCGCGGGCTGCCCCCCCGGCTCCGGTTTCCTGGCGCGGGCAGGGCGGAGGCCTCCTGAAAAGCCCTTTCATGCCTCAGCCAGACTGCCGCACCGGCCAGGGGAGCGGCCGGGCGCACAGAGCCTCTTTCATGGCTCCCGTAAGGGGGAAGGGGAGCGCTCTCCCGGCCCCGCGGCACCGGGGGTTGCGGACCCCCACCACGGCACGGCACAGCCCAGCACTCCCACTGGCACTCACTGGGAGCTGCTCCCTGTGCGCGGCACCTCTGCCCAAAGCACCCCAAAGTGCCACTCGAAGGTCTGCCCACGTCCCCAGCTGCTGAACATCCCCATCCCCACCGGGGCGCCCCCACCCCAGCACCCCCCACCGCACCGGGGGCGCGGGGGTCCCGTACTCACTCCGCGACCCTCCTGCGCCAGCGCCTGTTCTCGCTGGGGTGGTGGCGGTAGGTGCCGTAGTCGAAGAGGGAATCCATGGGGGCTTTCTTGGGCGCGGGGACCACGGGGGACTCGTAGATGGTGGCCTCCAGCAGCTCCATGGGCTTCGGGGCGCCTTTCCGAAAAGCCCCGTGGAATTTCATGCGGAGGTTTTGCTTTCCATCCCCGGCGCCGGGGGGACCCCGGGCTGCCTCGGCGGGACTAGGGGGGTCCTCGCTCTCGAACAGGTTGGCCAGAGAGGAGAGCGGGAAGGAGTCGTTCTGGAGGGTGCCGTCCTCCCCCGCGCCCTCCCCGGCATCGCGCGGGGCATCTTCGGTGTCTGCCATGGTCCCTGCCCGGAGGGACGGCCGGGACTGACCTGCCTGGGTGGCTGCGACCCCCGGCTCCTTCCACGAGAGCAAGAGACCTGGCAGAGGAAAACCCAGTGTCACCCCCGAAAGACGGTCCCCATCCCCTCCCCGGGGCACCGAACCGCGCGGCGGAACAGCTCCCGCACCCACCCACCCTGGCAGCGGTTGTGGCCGGCGGGACCCCTTGTAGCTCAGAGCCTCCCGGACGGTCCTGCCTTGTCCCGGCTCTCCTCGGCACCCACCTACCCGCTGCAGAGACCCCTCACGTCTGCGGGGCCCCTCCGGCTGCGGCGCTGCCGTGCTGGGCGAGGGCGAGCCCGGCCCCGCTGCGGTCAGCCGGGGTGCAGCCCAGGACAGGGCACAGAGCAGACCCTGTGCGCTCCGATCTGCCGCCCAAGGAAAGAAAACATTCCTTGGGATACTCCCCACGTCCAAGGAAGCGTCCAGGGAAGCGGCCAGAGGCAGCAGGATCTGCCACCGCAGCCGGGCTGGGAACGGGGCCAACGCTGCTCCCGATGCTCGGCAACCCAGGGGGGCTCGGTGGGACCCGGATCTGGGCACCGGGAGGGGTTGGGCGCGGCACGGGGGGGCTGCAGCCCGCGGGAGGGCAGGAGCAGCGGCTGGGACAAGAAATTACGGGTTTAGGTTGCCCAGAGGGACGTGGAGATGAAGGAGAGACGTGCTATCGGCGCGGCCAGCAGAGCACTGTACCGTGTCACCGTGTCCTGCCCGCCACGTCCCTCCGGACACCGACAGGTGACTGCTCCCGGGCACTCCCCCGGCCCCGCTTTCCACCAAAACCCTCCGGCGAAACCCAGCAGCGTTAGGGCTCAGCACAGCTCCCGCCTGCGGGGAGCTCAGCCCTCCCGGGATAGAAAAAGCAGCGAGAAACGTGTCATTTTGTGCTGGGCTGCAGCTCTGTGCGACAAGCCACAGTGGCAGGCTGGGCCCTGTCGGGAGGGCAGCCCAGCCGGGGAAAGGACACGAAAGAGGCAGCGGGTCCTGGCAGCCACACGGTGTTCCCGTGGGCACGGGGGACGAGGGTGGAAATGGCCCCGAAACCCTGCAGCAGCACGGAGGGGGTTCAGGCAGAAGTGTCCCCCCTTCTCCCTGCCACCCTGGGGGACACTCAGCGGGGCTGGTGCAGCCCTGGGGGACAGTACAGCCCTGGGGGACACACAGCAGGGATGGTGCAGCCTTGGGGGACACAGAGCTGACAGTTCCTCCTCTTTGCTGACTTTCCTGCCATCCCCGTCTCTGCAAGAAATTCCACAAGCACCTGCCAAAGCCCGCAGGTCCCACATCCCGACCCCAGGCAAACAGGGACCCTCGCACGGCCGGTTTGACCTTGGACAACGGGAGAAGAGGGAATTGCCCAAGCACACGGACGCTGCGGGCTGGGAATGGGGATGGAGCACCTGACCTGTCCAAACTGTGCTGGGACCTGGAAAAGTGCAGCTTCACGGGCTGTCACACACCTGCTGCCAGTGGCCAGGGCTGGAGCTCGTGTGGGAAATGAGGGACTCAGGGCTGGTGCCGTCAGCCCGGGTGCTGCCAGGAAAGGTGCTGTCACAGGGGTTTGATTTGGCCCGTTAGGTTATTTGGGTTTGGGATTTTTCAGACGTCCTCACCTCATGGAATAACTGAGTCAAGGCACAGCTCTGGCATCCAACACAAACCCCACCTGTGCTCCCACCTCTTCCCAGCTTCCCACCAAGGTACGTCCCAGTCGGACCAGTGTCCCCAGTCAGTCCCCACTCCAGCCCATCATGGGAGCACGGATGCTGTCATCGACACCGGGATGTGCGGGGACATCTATGGGTGGGCGGCAGGGAGGGTGTCCCATGACATTAAAGGGTGATCCGGTGGGAGTGAATCACTGAAACCACAGCGGGTTCTTGTTGGAAATGCTCATCCGGAGTGATGCAGCTGCCTCCCAAAATCATCCTCACTGCTGGGCCCGGGATCACCTCAGCAAGAGCCAGGAGCTCGGTGTGGGCAGCATGGGGGGGTTCAGAGCCCGTGGGAGCCCCCTCCTCAAAGATCCCCCTGGGAACCCACCTGGCACCTCAATCTCAGCGAGTGAGTCCCTAGACTATCCGGACAGTGCCAGGGGCATCCATAAGGGTGCACCTGGCCCTGCCCAGCTCAACACTCGGCCCTGGCCTCACCTGGGGTCTCCATCCTACCCCGGTCCCCGTGTGCTGCCCGGAGAGCTCCATCCTGCCCCAGTTTCCATGTCCCCCACCGGAGGCTCCATCCAGCCCTGGTCCTGGCGCCCCGGCCCGTCGCACTCCCGGTCCCGTGCCCCCCGTTGCCCGCTCCCCCGGCTC
>VXBT01005717.1:213-29563 GCA_013400235.1 Oriolus oriolus | reverse complement strand
GGGCGGGATGCGGAGCCAGGAGCTGCGGGACGGCCCCGGAGAGTTCAGGAGGAAGGTGAGAGAGCGGCCCGGCCGTGCTCGTCCCGCATCCCGGGGCTCGTCCGGTGAAGGGCCGCTCCCGTGCTTCAGCTGTGCCAGCGGGACTTGCTGGCGGCTCCCCAGGAGTTGCCAGCACTTGGTGCCCTGAACCCCTGTCAGACTTGACGGGGTTTGGGATACCCGGCTCTCGCGTATCCTGACCTGACCCATATCTGTGTTCCCAGTTTGCTGAGCCGCTGCTGCACGAGCACTGGAACAAAAACAGCACGGAGCTCCGAGAGGTGATGTTGCTTTCTCTTGAGTCCCTGCTGCCTTGTATTTATTAAACCAGTTTTTAACTTGAAAGTCATCGTATCTCTACTGTTGTCACTCATCTCGCATCACAGCAACAGCCCCAAGTTCTGATAAACAAAAGGCAAAGAAGTGAAGGGGTTTAAGTTTAAAGGAGCCTCCTCAAAGCTATAATTTTAAACATCAGAAATCTGTTGAGACTGAGCAAATTTTCAATGCTCACGATGTAAATATCTGAGGTGCATAAAATATAAATAATATAAAAAATAGAAATCTTAATATCTCAGCTGTACCTGCCATGCTGTGGTGCTTCCTCGTTCTTTATTCCACCCACGTGCTGCTCCAGCGCTGCAGCCCCATGTCACTGTCACTGTGGTGTTTCCCATGTGCCAGTGACCCTCAGCTCAGGACCTGCTGGGCATCTCAGACACCCAGATAAGCCCACCTCTGCAGAGGCAGATCCTGCTGGGATTTCAGGGCTGGGTGGTGCTCCAGAGAGTCCAGAAGATCCTGGAGGACAGAACCTCTGGCACTGATGGCCCTGCTGCTTCTGTTGTGTCTCCAGGTGGAGTCGGAGCAGGACAGGAAGCACGTGAGAGAGGCATGGGGTGATCAGCTAACACAAGAAAACAAGGTATGGGGGGTGTTCTGGTGTCTGGGAGGACTCTGGAACGTGTGTGCAGGTGGAGATGTGACACCTGTGCCACGGGAGCTGCTGCCAGGAAGGGCACTGTTAACAAAGCCATCCAGCTTGCAGGAGTCTGCTCTGTGGATTTTCTGAGCCAGAAGCTGTTTCTTTGTGTCAGGCTAACCTGAAGTGCTGTTTTCTTTTGGCTGGGAAAGGAAGAGGTGACCGAACTGGAAGAGAAGAAACGTTATGAAAACGAGTACGAAACGGCACGAGGGGAAGCACTGGAGAGAACGAGACAAGAGGAGGACAAGCGGCGGCTGGAGGAGAAGCAGCAAGCGGAGACGTTGCTTCAGCAGATAGAAGAACTGAAATTACAGGAGACAAAGGTAATCTTGACTTTCTCCTCATTTGAGAAGGGAATTCCTTCCTTCACTTGGAAATACAGCAAGGCTGACCTGACCTCTTCTCTCCGTGTTTGCACTGCAGGGAGGGTTTTCCCTGCCTGCAGAGGAGCAGAACAGGGTACAAACTCCGGTCAAGCGTGCTCTCTGGGATGTTGTAGCTCTGTGATGTACTCTCTCTTGGTGCTTGTTTTTTCCTTTTTAGGCAACAAAGCTGAAAAAGGAACAAGAGAATTTATTAAAGCAGCAGTGGGAGCTGGAGAACTTGGAAGAAGAAAGGAAACAAATGGAAGAGCACCGGAGGAAGAAGGAGCTCGGGTAGGACACCAAGTGGAGCTTGTTTTGGATAGAATCTTGTTCCTGTGTCCACAGCAGTACTTGGGGCACAAGGAGATATTCCAGGGAGCAGTGGTAGGATGCAGATATTTGGGTTTTTGTGGACTCGCCCACAGCAACCAAGGAGCAGAGGCACTGGTGCCCTTACTTCTTCCTGTTCCTGGTAGCAGGTTCCTCATGGTCACAGATGTACCTCCCTGAGTGCTGCTGTACAATGACGTGGTGCTTTAGAGTCAGTGTGATAATGGCTTTTTTTAAATTTTGCTTTTTTTCCCTCCTCCAGTCGCTTTTTGAGGCATCAGTGTGACATCCAGTTAAGGAGACGAGCGCAGCAGATACAGGAGGAGCTGGTGAGAGATTCATTTATACTTCACAGATACTGTGTGGTGAAAAAACTCGTTCTGTGTGTTTTGTGTCTGCCTCTGATTCCTACAGATCAGGGAAGCAGCAGATGGGGCATCTTGCTGAGCACACCCTTGACACTGTCACCAGTAATGCCCAGAGGAGCCCTGCACCCAGGCTGGAAGGCTGGTGGGTAGCTGTTAATCTCGTGGTTTTTCTCCAGGAGACAGACAGGCAAATCTTATCAGCCCTCCTGGAGAAAGAAGATGAGGATCAGCGCCGGCAGATCGCGCGGCGGGAACGGGCGGTGGCAGACGTGGCCTGGATGAAGAGGGTCATCGAGGAACAGCTCCAGCTGGAGAAGGAGAGGGAAGCAGAGCTTGAGACTATGTTTAGGTGAGTCTGCCCACCTCTGAACCTCACCTGAAGGGTCCATGTGTGCTGAATGTTCCGGGACAGAGGGTCACTGAGAGGCAGAGGTGGGGTGGACACACCAACTGGCAGGGAACAAACCTGAAGAGAAACCTGAGTGCTCCTCTAAAGCACAGGATAACTCATCTGGGCCTGTGGAGTACACAGGGCTTTTAACCCCAGAGATAATTCTTCCTCTCTCCTTTAGGGAAGAAGCTAAAAAAATGTGGGAGAAGAGGGAAGAAGAATGGGAAAGAGAGAAGGCGGCCAGAGATCGTCTGATGAATGAGGTGATGATGACCTCTGTCGCTGATGTGTCTCCCTTGCCTCAATGAAACCATCATTCCATTGTAACCCACCACCCTCTGGAGAGTCAGAGCCTTTCATACCAGGGTGGAATTTTTCTGCTTGTCCGGTGTGTTTTCTGGGAACTGTTTTTACATCTTCTCCCCCCATCCCATCCCTTGGCACAGGTCCTTGCAGGCAGACAGCGGCAGATCCAAGAGAAGATGGAGTTAAACAGACGGGCCCAAGAAGAGTCCATAAGGTATCGAGAGCAGCTGATCAAAGAACTCGAGGAGGCGAAGGAAGGGACTCGTCGGGAGAAGGAGCACGAGGAGGAACTGCAGAGAGCCCGCAGGAGGGAGCTGCAGGCACAGGTAGGCTGAGCTCCCCAATACACGCCTGGCTGGTGAGGCTGCCCCATCTCACCCCATTTCCTGTGCACAGGGGACAGAGCACAGCTTGAGAGAGGAGGAGGAAGAGCAGGAGGGATGGGCCCGGCAGCGCCGTGAGGAGCTGGAGCGGCGGGAGGGCGAGCAGGGCTGGCACAACAGGGTAAGGTCACACCTGGGTCACCCTAGCACAGGGGTCACTCTGATGCAGGGGTCATCCTGGCACAGGGGTCACCCCAACACAGAAACCCATCACAGAGGGTGACAGCATTGTCACTGATCTGCACTTTAGTTGTCACAGTGCCACGGCCCAACAGTGGGCTGTTCCTTCCCCTCCCAGAGCTCTACAGTTCTCTCTTTTCTTGTTTGCTGGTATTGATATATTAGGCCCTATCTTTTAAAGAATTTTTGAGGCAGAGGTGTTGCTAATGCCTCAAATGTTGCTCAGTGCTGAAAGGGATTTATTGGCTCCATTAGCGCACTTGGTAGAGTGCAGCTCCCCTGCTCAGTGTCTTTGTTGTCTGTCCTGCTTTGCCTGGCTCTAAAATCAGATTTGAGTAACCCTACCTAAAGCCCCTGCCCAGCACAACATCTGTGCATGCTGAACAGCGTGTGTGGATTAATTCCAGAGCCCATAAACCAGTGCTGGTCTTTGTTTTGACCCCATTAGTTCTACAGTTACCCAAGAGCAGCTTGGACCTGAGGAACGAGCACGAGATGCAGCTCCAGACTACAGAAAGAAAACTCGAAAAACTCAAGGAACTCCTGAAATAATGGTGCCTCTGGAATTGCCTACAGTGAGACCAAGACTTGACTCAGTGGATTTCTGAAAACATTTAGCTGTGGCCCAGCTGAAGAGGAGCAAATTTCTACTATCTTCAAGAATGTGGAGGTGTGAGCACCTTCAGAGAAGTTAACTGCTTCACTTTGCTTTCTGGAGTTGTGCTCATGCACGTGAGAGGCTGAGGCAACCCAGCAAATAAAAGGGCCCTGTGGATCTGAGCCATGCGAGAATTGGTGCCTCCCCAGGAACAGGAGCTGTGAAACACCACGGGCTGTGTCAGACTCCCACCTTGGAGAATCAGGCTGTGCCTGGGTGCCCACGGGACTTGGAGGAGTTAATTCATAATGCATACTGCAGATCAGTCAGATCATGGGTGCTGTGGCAGCAGTGCTTGTCCAGTTCCTCTCCAGAAGGTGCTGGAGACTTCATTAAATGTTGTTTTTCACTTGTTTCATAAATAATGAATAATGGAAACCTGAACAAGGATTTGGTTTTTTTACATGAGGAAGAGAGGAGAGTTGAGGTGATTATTGCACTTCATTCCTTGCTGTTATCATCAACGACAGCAGCTTGACATCAGTCCTGTCACAGGGCACAAGGAGCTGTAACAGGGCTGTGACAAACACTGGAGCCACCTCAGCACGTTAGTCAAGAACAGAAACCTTTCCAAAGATCTTTAGCAGTCAAATAACCCCACATTTTTTCACACACTGAAAGGGTTTTAGCATTTTATAGTAATACTGTAAACAAAAGATTAAAAGTCAAAATATTGTACAGACAGAATGACACTGAAAAATACAAGGTTTGGAAAAAGGCAAAAAAGCTTTTCCTTTCCTCTGCAGCATTTTGTAAAGGAAGAGCAAGTTTGGTTACAGGGGAACAAGAGGAGATCTAGTCCTAAAAGAAAAACACACCTTTGTTATTTGAGGTGCTACAAACTCTGTGACTGCAGTGCTGTGAGCGGAGGGTTCATGAACTTGCTGCTGGGGGTTCCTGTGGGGTGTGAACCACTCTGATTTCAGTGTAGCTGGAGCAGGGGTTGGCAGTTCCTAAAGTGTCCCTTGGTTTTGGATCAAAGGCAGGTTTAAGTGATAAATTACACCATAGCTCAGTGTCACCCTGCTTTGGAAAGCAGGTAAGATATGTTAAGGAACAGCACACAGAGGTGTCCTGAGAGACTGAAAAAAATACCATCTGCTGCCTTTCAGCCATGCCAATTTAAGGAAAAGTTACTAAAAAATTCTCAATGTATTTAATTAATTACCAGTTGCATGATTTTGAAGTAGGTTTCACAGAAGTCATTTGCAGTTTTAATCCCAGCCTGCCTGCATTGTCAGGCTAGAGCCGCTTCTGGGGTTCAGAAGGACAGAGAGGAAATAAAACCCCACAATGAAGAACATTAATTTACTGGGTTGTCATCTCCTCTTTCCATTCCTTCCTTCCCTCAGACTCTGGGAGCCAGACACAGCACCAGGAATCCAGCAGTGCTATGGAACCTGTGCTTGGATATATCCACACAAACACACCATGGCTGGCTCCTGGGCAGTGACAACACACTTAAAATGGGATACAAGCAGAGGCAAAAATCAGTGATTTCCTGCACCACCTGAAATTCAGACTCCCAAAAAAATTCTCTTTTTTGGAATTATGGACTGATTTTGTGAACTGTTATGGATGAAGAAACCTGGAGTACACATGGCCACTGGGGCCAGGCAGCCTGGCAGGGGTTGCTCAGCAAGTTGTCAAATTTTGAAAGATTTGCGTAAAAAAAACTTAGGAGATATAAGAAATGTTTTCACATTTGGATATGTTGAGGTACAGAGGTTATGTGCTGTGGCAGACACAGCTGCTTTTGCACTGGCACTCTTCTAACTTCCTTTTTTTTGTTAATGAGCACAGAAATCTCGAGTGAAATTGCGTCTGGAGTTACTGAGAAATGCTGCTGCAAACAAGACGGTGCCTCAAAGATAACGGGAAAATTCTGCAGGAAACTTAACAATGAATTACTAACTCAGAAACAAAGGATAGTATTTTAACCACTAATGCCCTAAAGTAACATCAAACATATATATTAATGGCATAGTGACAACTAAAAGAAATAACTATTGAGATTCAAATTCCTTCCAAAACAGATAAAGTGACAAAGACCTTGTAGAGTTACACGTAACAAGCTTGGATGCCCACAACTACTACTGGTTTAGCAGACTAAAAACATATTGCACAACAGTGGATATGGGAACAGAGAACGTTGGGCTTGTACCCCGTTACCAGGACAAACCTTCTTCCTGCTGGGAGCGGTCCCGGAGCCTGGGGAGCCTCAGCCAGCGGGATCCCGGCAGGGGAGGCTCCAGAGGGACGGAGGTGCTGCTCTCCCATCCGTGCAGTGGTGTCAGAGCAGTTCCACCAGCAGGATCTGAAAGCAGAACGTGGCCCCAAGGAAACGTCTACAAGAGCTCGGTACAGCGCCGGGACATGAGAGTGGCTCGACAGCTACTTTGCAACATGCTATTATCCATAACTACACTGGCAACACAGGCACAAAATAAGGCAGTGGGTTAAATTAATCATAAAATTGTTAGAAAACATGCAAAAATAATACTGAGTTTTAAAAAAAAAAAAAAAAAAAAGTTTCTTGCCCCTTTAAGTTTTTTCCTCATAAAAATGCGCATAGTTCCACACCTATACGTTGAAATCCAACCTTTTTAAAAAACAAAAAAAAAAAACCCAGAGTAAAAAGCCCCGAAGTGCCTCAGTTGTTGTTCTCTTTGGTTGTGATGGTGACCAGCTGCTTGGCAGCCTTGGCGATGTCGTAGGCGCACTGGATGACCTGCTGTGTCACCAGCTGGATGTCGGGCGCGGGGCTGGGCTCGGCGGGCAGCGCTTTCCTGCACTCCGACTGCAGTCTGTAGGCACTGGACGTCAGCAGGCGCAGGGAAGTCCTCACCAGCTCCGACTTGGGCTTCTGGGGAGGGAAAACAGAAGCTGAACTAGGCAGAACAACACAACCTTTTAATTAGGCGGGAGTGCTCACAAGGGGGTTCTTTGATGCTGCGGCTGCCTTCCCCTCGTGGCAGCAGGCGGAATTTCTCCTCTCGGAGATTCCAAACGGCTGCCAGGCAGCAGGGCAGGGAATATTGCTCCGTGCCCTCCCTTAGGAAGTTCCTCATGCACATTTCTGGTGCCTGTTTACTGTCCCAGCCCACGTCCTGGCTGGCAGGAGGGGACAGCGTGTCCGGGACGATCGCTGCAGGCGGGACAACAGCCTTGGCTCTTTCCTTGTGGTTTTGGAGAGGTGGGTAAGACTTTACAAGAACTCAGCCATGGGGGTTTCACTCCCTAAATCTGCTGTGAGCAACCAGATCACTTTGGTGGATGGATAACAGATCTAAACGTGGCTGCAGGAAAGAAACGCAGGCGATGGCACTCAGATGGAAAAGGGGGTGATGAGTCTGGTGAAATTCCCATGTAATCACACAACTCTTCATGCCAGACCCAAGCACCTCCAATTTTGTGCAATTCTTAAAGAGTTTTAAGTTCAAGAGTACAATTAAAGGCCTGCACTCAATACTTTAGCCCTTCCCAGCTGCCATGCTAATAAACACAAAGGTGCATCATAACCCCACCGTTTCTCCCTCACATTGTCATTTAAGGAAAATAATTTTTGATTTTCATTCTGAAGGAAAGTTACACATGAGGAACAGGGCCAAAACCATTCTGATGGTGGCAGGTACTTACTTTTGGGAACAAGGCTGCCATTTCTGTCACTGCCACATGTATTCTCTCGGAGCACGGTATATAGCTGCAAAAAGATGCCCTGGGTTATTTATTGTGTAGAGACTCCCTTCCCTCTTCCAGTTCATTGCTTAGTGATTGTTTTTCTAAAAACAACCACGTGGCTTCAGAAAAAGCAAGAACTTAACCAACAGTGCAAAATTATTTCTTAGATTTTCATTGTTCTTCAGAGTTGGTTTGAAGGAATAACTGTCCATACTTTTTATATAAAACATTCTCAGGAAAGCCTCCATTTGTGTGCAACTTCAGAACACCAAGATGCCTTCTTGGATTAATTAATACCCAGTAAATAAAGCAGAGTTCTCACACGCATGCATCCCCAAACTACCAACTACATTCACAGTCTGTGAGTTCTAGGCTAAATATTCACTAATTCTGATGAGTTAGTTGCTAAAACAAAGACAGATTCAATGAATCCTCCTAGATTTCACTTCTGATTTATATAACCAATGAAAATTGGTCTGTTCAAAATAGATCTTACCATAAACTGCTGTGAATAGTGAAGTGTGTGAGTTAGTGTGCTCTCTCACAAGCCTCATTTCAAAAGACTTGTTTTTATGCTCCAAAGACTCAACTTTAGCATAAGTTAGTTCACATGATTCAATCTTAGTGAAGAGAATCTCAAAAATCACGAAGCATTCAAGAAAACTATTCAGCATGTGTGGGTTATGGTAGGTCAGTGCCCTTTCAAGCAAAAAGAGCCCCCAAACCCCCCCCCCCCAGTCATTATTTATTTGATCTTCTTGCAACACCAAAGGTGCAAAAAATCAGTCACTTGCAAATGCACTGAGAGAGAAGCAACACACTGGGGTCATTTTGGCAATGCAGGAAAATTGCTTGAAAAGGAGTATTTCCATGTGTCTCAAGTCACGTGAGTTCTTCCAAATAAACTAAAAGTGGAGAGAGGTCTTCCAGGTTCACCACAATTCCCCTTCTGCTGTTGAGTTAATGATTAATCTGCTGCCTGCAGCCACACTGACCAGCACCCTACTCGTTAAAAAGTCAATTTACTGATTAAACCCTTCACTAACAAGCCAGAGAAAGCCCTGAGAATAACCTGAATGAGACATCCACGTGAACAACACGTGTTTCATTGTATGTTCTCTAGGTCAGCTGCAAAGTTTCCAGCGTGGCCTGGAGGAATGGCTTTAGTTTAATGTCTGAACACTCACTGTGAGCTTGTGAAATGCTCTGACACTGTTGGGTTTACACACATTCCACTGAGACATCAGGAAGATATTTAAGTACTGACAGCTTGGAAAAGGAATCCCTCATTAGCAGTAAATTGTGTTAATCTCTTCCTCCAATCCTGACATTTGTTGGCCGGGGTTTGAACCCGGGCAGTTCTGTTTTGAAGAGCCTCTCACTTAAATTTCACTTCTATTTTAGGCATTAACAAACAATATTTCGGTCAGGTTGGAAGATACCATATAAACACACATCTTTTTTCATGGATTTGGGATACAAATGATCACATTTGACCCCCAGCTGTATAAACACTTGAGGGGCCTCAGCTGTCAGGTGTGAATGTTCCACCATGGGAATGTGAAACTCCTGCTACTTCTGCAATGGTGCAAAGAAGCAGCAACCACGTGTTTTGTTCATAAAATCACAGAATGCTTTGGGTTGGGAGGGACCTTCAAACCTCAAAGATTTCTTCCTAAAGGAAGACATTCTTCCCTGTGAGGGTGCTGAGGCCCTGGCACAGGTTGTCCAGAGAAGCTGTGGCTGCCCCATCCCTGAAAGAGTCCAAAGCCAGGTTGGACGGGGCTTGGAGCACCCTGGGCTAGTGGAAGGTGTCCCAGCCCATGGAGGGGGTGGAACAAGATAGGCTCTGTAAGGTCCCTTCTAACCCCAATTATTCTGTGATTCCACGATCCAACCGAGTTGTTGTAATTTAATTTATCTCGACAGACAATAAACGAAACAGAGACAGGAGAATCCTTTACACCAGAGCCAGCTGCAGCTCCAGGCTTTGGTTCTGCTCCCCACTGATCACTACTGGGAGCTGAAGGTGCTGTGCCACACCCCTGGCCTGGAGGGGTTGCCTGCAGTTCCTCATCCCCTGGAGCATTTCATGCATCGCCTTCCACGACCCCCGCGTGGCCGGAGTGGGAGGGAAAGGGGCAGCAGAGAGAAGGAGAAAGGACACTGTGCCTGGGAGGCAGGGACAGAGGCCAGAGTACCAGGAGGCAGGGCCGGGCTGCTGGCTGGTCAGAGGCTGCAGGGGGGCTCGCTCAGCCCCGGGGACCCGCGTGCCGAGGCTGTGTCTGAGCTGGGATGTGCCCCCACGCTCCAAGGGCCTGCTCAGCCCATGGAGAACAGGGAAAGGGATGGGAGAGAGTGAGAAACAAAAGGAAGAAGGGGTTTCATTAATAGATGACATTCTTGCATTGCTTTTTTTAACTCTCCAGTTATCTAGGCAGCACATGATTTTTCTCTACAACGTTCCCGGCACGAGCTTGGAGGATGTGTCATTACAACTTGAAGCACCTCATTTCGATAAGGAAGCATTCCCCTGTGTTAAGGGAGCCAGGGAAGAGGAAAACAAAGAACAGCAGCTTCCTAGTTCAGTGTTTTGCAAGATAACACTCATCTAAGCATAGGCAAACATCCCACTCCACGTGTGGTACAGAAACCAAAAAATGCAGAATAACAGGTTTTTTAAAAACCTGATCAATTCAACAATGAAAGCCATGTATGCTGCATTGTTTCCTTCAATGACTTAGAAAAAATTCACATACTGTATAGTGTGATACACATAAAAACTAAACTTGTTTTAAGCTTCTCTGTGAGAAACAAGCAACAACAGATTGCACTGGAAAAGGTTACACCAAGGGCAATGAGCTCAGCCACAAACACGGCAGAAATCGTCACTCGGCATGAGAAGGAGAGGCCACGCCGGCCCTGCTAAAAATAGCAAAGTACAAGAAGGAAAAAACACAGAACAAAAGTGGCCCCATTGTTGTGCACTCCTCTGAGTGAGGCAGGAAGTGAGGGCTCAACACAAACCACTGCTGCTTCTCCCAGGCACAGAGGGCACTGAGCTGGGGCTACAGCAGGGCCAGACCTGCCAGCCTGCAGGGCCAGGGTTTGCTGGAGCCCAGAGTGTTCCAGCCCCAAAATGTGCTCACACCTGGGAATACAGAACTCTGATTTACAGCCCTCTAAAAGAGCTGTGTAGGGAGCACCACCTGATGATCAGCAAGGGCAGTGTCACTTTTAGTCACCCACAGCTATTCTGGGAATTGTTCAGGTGGGCCAGAAGTTCCCTGAGGGAGCTGAAGCTGCTGCAGCCTGATGTGCTCAGTCAGTGTTCTGCTCACTCAGCTGGGTCTGTGTCTAAACCCAATAGCTCAAAATACTTTTGCTGGTACATAATCTGTACTAATACCTCAGGAGGAAACCCAAATTCTGCCCCTTTCACAATTTTCTCCTGAAGCAAGGCTTGGTGTTACTATCACATTCTGTGGGGTGTGATCACCTATGGACAGAGAGGGATGAAGACCCAAGAAACACGTGCAGTGAGTTCTCTACAACACATTTGATTTGTGTTTTATTCAACACTCATTTTGCAGCAGGACTCACAAGTTAAGGGCAGGGCAGGCAGCACTGCAGTCAGAACTCACTCACAAGGGGCTGGTCACTTGTCCCCAGCTTTCCCTGTGGCACTAAGGACACCAGGGAACACCACAGACCTACACATTTTACAGGTGGGAAATAGTGGGGCTATATTTTACTTTCACCTGCACTACAGGTGAAAGCACCTGAAGAATTTTCTTTTTTTTCTCACCAAACTGCAGAGCTTTTCCAGCGCTCCCTCCTCACCTGTCGTGTTTGTTCTCCTGTGCCGCTCGCAGCAGCTCCTGGATGTTCTTGGTGATCTGCTCAGTTTTTCGAATCACGTCTTCTGTACTGGGCAAACTGGAGCTGGGGGCTGAGTCTGTGTCTTCAGGGATGGACCCCTCCCCCTGCCAAATGACGCTGCGCTGCCGGCCCTTCCTGCCCGACCTGCAGGGGAGCAGAGCAGGGGTTGGCCCGGGGACAGAACAATCTCCTGTCACCCCCAAGCTGTGTCAGCTCTGTCACAGCACCTACCCCGGCTCCTCCAGCTCCACGGGGGTGGTGGGATTGTCGTAGTCGCTCTCGGACACGCTGCTCTGCTTCTCCAGCTTCGAGGCCTGCGAGGAACAGATTTACTTCAGCCTGTGCAGGAAAGAGCAGCCCTGGGCTGTGCCAGAGCCACGTCCTGTGCACGTGGATTTGCTCTTTGCACAACAGCTCCTGCAGCAGCCGCTACCCTGGAGCTGCTGTGCCCCTCTCCCCATGCCAGGCTCCTGCTCAGATTGTACCCGAGGCCCTGGGCACTGCCAGCACAGCACAGCACAGCCCCACCAGCCCCTGAGCACCCAGCACGGCAGGACAGACAGACAGACACAGCACAGCATCCTTCCCTGCCACCGAAACTGCCCCAGGGGCACACACTGAGCAGCCCGCCAGGAGCAGAGGCCAAACGGAGAAGCAGCACCATGAAACAGGAGCCTGAAGAGCGAGCAAGAACCACTGGAGAGGGGGAGAACCCCAGAGAAAAAGAGGCCAGACCAAGACAGCAGAACAGAGGCCAGAGACCACAGGGGAGAGGCTGAATGCAGAGTGGAAACCAACTGGTGGGCGGCTGGCTCTGGGAAGGCCAGTGCAAAATGGGAGCCCAAAACAAGGGCTGGAGACTGTGGCAGTGGGAAAGCCAAAATAAAGACAGAAGACAGAGACTGGAGGAGTCCAAACTGCGGGTGGAAAACCAAGGGCACGAACGGAGCCGACGAGACTTGGAGCTCGTTACAATTCGGGGGCCAACACCAGAGTGGTTAAAGCCCATTGCAAAGTGAAGCCCAAAATGGGGTGCAAGGCCAAAGTGTGAGGAATTGAGGCCCATTGGATGCTTAATACTGGTACAGAGTTGGAAGACTGAAGAAGTGAGAGTTGTGCCCCAGAGCAGAGGATGCAACAAGGGCAGGAGGCCCAACCATCGCAGTAAAGGGCCATGGAAGAATTGTGTCAAAAGGAGGGCAGGGGCCAATTCCAAAGTGGAAGCTGAAATGAGAGCAGGAGGAATGCAGGGAAGCAGAGGCTGGATTGAGCTCTGTAGGACCATTGCAAAGTGGGAAGCTGACCCCAGAGCAAAGGCTGAATGAAGAAAGGGATACCAAAATGAGCTTGGTGGTCAAATCCTCAGCCAGGCTCCAGGATCACCACACATCTGCCTCCTCAAGTCTTCTAAAAAGTGCAAAGCTTCACCCAGGTGTCAAACACACCATGCTGGCGTCACTCAGATCACAGAGCAGCAGCTCAGGGTGCTTCACAGCCCCAGCAACCAGCCCTGGGGCTCTTACAGAAACCCTGAAGTCACTATGAGGGTATCTCAAGGGTTAAACTGTAAGGGACACCTCCAGTGTGCATCCCTGACCCAAACATTTAGGAATCTGCTTACCAAATAATACTTCTACCTCGAGGACAGACCAAAAATGTGATCAGGAACTGTTTTTCACTGGCTGAGATTCAGTACATTTATTAAGCACTCATCTGATGTTAAACCCATCAATTCTTAAGTGAAGCACCTGGAGTTAGGAACCCTTTTCAATTTTAAAGTTACTCTGCACAGAAGGAGAAACCAGCATTTTTTGAACACTCCTCTCTGAGGACAGCTGGTAAAGATCAGCTGTAAAAGTGACATGTATTTTGAAGATAAGAAACTACAATATGTAGAGTCTGACCTTTCCCCTCTCCCAGGTGTACACAGACAACACCAAGAGTGGCAAAGCTCTACCACCTGGTCAGGAATACAAACAACGGTGATGAATTACAAGAAGAGGATACCATGGAATCACTAATACAGGATCAGCGTAGAATAAAAACAACCAATCAAACCCTGTGCAAGTTTCCAGTACCAGACAGCACTGCAGCCAAACCCAAACTTCCATTTGGCCAAGCAGGATATTCTCGTGAAAGTTTTATCATCTATCCCTATTTGCAAATCGAGTATGTTCTGGACTGATATGTCCAAACACCATACAGTAAAAACAAAATGTGGACAGAAGGAATTAAAAAGCAGGTTCTGTGTCCTGGCAGGGAGAAGCCAGAGTAAACATTTAAACCCCCAGATTTGGTATCTGTAAGGAAAACAGTCAGTCAGGACCACCTGGATTGGTGCAAGGCACCGGCCCCCAAGGAAAGCAGCTTTGAAGCTGGGCCTCATGCAGTGCTTTTAGTCAGCAGGAGAGTTGTACATTGTCTTAGAAATATCAGTGAGAGCCTGGAAAAATCACTGTCCAAACAGCAGCCAGCTTGTCTTGGGGCTGTTGTGCAGCTGAACAAGTGACCAGGAGAACTGTGCGTGGTGTTAAAGGCCGAAGATGGGAAGTTAGAGAGAGGCAAGTGCCCAGAGCTGGTGGCAGCAGGAATGGAAGGGAGGAAGTTCTGCTCCATGCAGGCTGGAAGGCCAGGCAGTGAGAGAGGGAAGAGAGAGGATGTGGTTCTGGGGAGATTGGCACCTCCTCCAGGGAAAAGACCGATTGGGAAGGTACTTAACCCTTCGTGTGCTCTCATCCCTCGACCAGGAAAGCGTGGAGGGGAAGGAAGGTAGAGATGAAGAGGAGGTCACAAACGCACTCCTCCCGATCTAAAAATGGGAAAGAGAAAAACACTCGGGAAAAAACAAAACCAAAACACAAACAAACTCTTAACTGAAATTAAAGGAACATTCTTAAAACCATGGAGGTGACGTAAAGGAAGAACGATGTTGAGAATCTGGCTTAGGCTGAGTGGACTTAATTCTTTCAAAATACAATTGAATTCATGCTCATTCTAATGCTGACATTCCAGAGGTGCCAAATTGCAAGGAGATTAAAAAAAATTCACCACATGCCAAATTAACTAACCCCACATAACAAATCAATGCTTCAGAACAGCTACTCCTATCCAAATCTCCACCCAAATGACCAGAGGACTTACACAAAGCACTGTCACATTTTGCAAACACTGTCACACACAAACGAATTCTGACATCTCCTGTTGCCAGAACTGCCTTCATATCAACATGACAATATAATTTAAAATTATCCAGATTTCATAGTTTAAATTAATTTAATTGAAGCTGGGGACTGATTCCCTTGGTGCACTGAACTGTCTTCTGTGGAATGTGCATGGAACATTTGCCCTCCCTCATGCCAAAGGTAATTTCAAAATACATTTTAGAGGTCTTAATGATTTAACTGGAAGGAAATACAAGACAACAGGGAAAGATATTGCCAAAAATCCACACATTTTAAATGTGTGTCAAAAAACCACTGTCCTGTATTCCTGCCCACAGGGCAATCTAAGAAGGTGAAACAAAAAATTAACTGTGCTAGTTAATTAAATGCACTTGTTAATTAAATGCACTAGTGTGTGCTGGGTCAGTTCTGTAACGTGTGAACACCTCAGTGCAAAATCCCTCTGGCTTACAGAGAACTCCCTCTCCACATCACACAGGAAAATACTAACCAGAAGAATCTGCTTGACTGTCAGATCTAAACCATCTCCAGCCTCCAGTTCCAAACTCAGAATAAGAAACTGGTGGTCTAGGGAAAATTTTTCAATTTTGTTCTATTTTTGCAAGGTGGTTATGAAGTTCCACAAATTGGTACCTGTCTTTATATCTCCAGAAATACATGAGCTTTACCTACCTTCTTGGAATACTGTTTTCCCCTGTTCTGGTTTTCAGACAATCGCATACTGATTACATATATATATATATATATATATATAGATATATAGTGTGGTTAAAAAACCAGCTGAGCAGAAGCCAAAAGCTCCAGTTTACATATTCCAGAACTGCTACAGCTTCTGCTTTTCAAACCATCAGGCTCCTGCAGACATGTTAATACAGCAAACATGAACAATTCTCACAGTTCCTATTCCCTGTTTTCTTTTCCCCCTCTGAGGCAGAAGCTGAGTGAACGAGCGGAGTCAGAACAGACAGGAAAGCTGAACGCGAGAGGCAATGCAGAAGCAGCAGCAGTTTTACTCACGTGTGGAGGGAAGGGCTGCAGCCTGGTGATGTTTTCTTCTGGGTAGGTGACCTCCCCCATGGGCAGGTAGGGCTTCTGGCCCGAGCCAGTCTCGTACATGGACATGGGCCTGCTGCCCCGGGCCGACGGGCGCCGCTTTAGGGAGGAATTGCTGCTGGGGTCTGGGTACTCAGAACCACTTTGCACCTGATAGATATTGGTTGTGGCCTGTCTTCTGAGGTTGGTATTTTCACTCTGTAGCGTTTGGAGCTGAAAGAAATGTTTAGCAGTGGGACTTGGTTTCCCAAGAGCAAGTGCCAAAAGCAAAGTGACCGCGCGACACTCGCTTGGCAGCTGTGCTACAAAGTGCAGGTACTGCTAGCTGGGGGTTCATTTCTATTTCAAAATCTACTTGACTTGCTTGTTATAAGCATAAAAACACCTTTGTTCCAAATCTGGAAATATTTAGGTACTGATTTCCAGCAGCTGCTGGGCTGTAAACTAAGTTAGATGTTAAAATTGGCTGTTGTAGTCCAAAACACACGACCCATTCCCTCCAGCCTGCTCTACTGGCACAGGAACCCTGGGATAGAATGAGGCTGTGGGGGGAAGGACTGCCAACACAACAGTTTTCCAAGCAAAGGGATCCATTTCAGCAGCCAATACAAGGACTTAGAAGACTTTAACATAAGGCCCATGAAATCTGACAATGCCAGAACTGCAGCACAGACACCAGAGGCAGCACAAAGGAACTCGAGCTCGCTCTGCAAAGCAAGGAGACAGTTTAGCTTATGAAAATTAGGCATCAGCTGCTGCTATCTAAGAAGCCAAAAAGAAAGCATTTTAAAGCTTTTTATTATTATGTATTTATTTGATAGTAAAAATGCACCAATTCTGATTATTTTGTGGACTTGGCTAAGTTTGCTATATTAACACATCGGAAAGGAAAGACGCAGTGAAGAACTGCAGCACAGCAATGATCTCCCTTCTACTACACCACATAAATATCCTAAAGCCTCATTAATTCATAGGCCCCAAAGGTTTTTTTTTTTTAATAGACTATTTATAAGAGACTATATCTGTTTAAAGAAACTCAGTATAAGTGAAAAGTTAATTCAACTGATGCAGGAGAAATGCTCAACCAGTACAAGCTGTTGAAAGACCAAGGAAACACCCCGAGATCTCCCAGTGTTCACCATTCCAACAGAATAGAAGAGAATGTTGGCACTTAACAGACAAGGATATTCCAATATGCTGAATTAGCTCAGCCCCAGGAGCAAACAGTCTCACTACTCTCCAAAAGCCCTGCTCTGCCCCAAAACAGAAGGTCCACCCTACAGCCTAAACAACTTCCTCTACACATCACTCTTGCAGGATCGTAATTATTTGGAAAACAGGATTTTAAATCCTAGTTAAAGGGATTAATCTGAGGGTAAGCAGCTAGCCCTTTCTAGCCAGTATGGTAGACAGGATAGCGAACTCAGATATAAATTGTCCTTTACCTCACAAAAATATAGATAAGTGCACACACATAAGACAAGATGTGTGCTGGCACTTGCTTCCTCATTGTTTAAAGCTGCTTACATAGAAGCAAGACAGCAAAACCACACAAGACTTGCAACAACTGCCTTGTCACCTGGAAAACTGATATCAAAGCTTTGACATAAGTCAAATCAGCCTCATGATTTACTAGGTTGGATCACCACCAGCACCATGAGAAAACAACATTCAAAGCATGTGTCGCACATAAATATTTACAGTCCCATACTGGATCCCAAAACAGCTCCACTTTAAAGTGAGTTTTCTCACTATCCTAATACTGGATTATTTCATTCTCAGTTCCAGCAGTTTTATTCTGACAACTTCAGACACCCCAGGAGCTGGAGGGGCTCCTTCTGCTGTGGCTGTTACCTTTTTCTGCATAATCCTCAGCTCATCGCTCAGGTTGATGTTCACTTTCATTAACTGCTGAATCTTCACCTCAGAAGCCACCAAAGCATTTTTAACCTGCATATATTCCTGGGCTGTCACTGGTCCATCTGACAAGTCTGAATCCAAGCTCTAGGAAAAGGAAGAGAAAAGTACTTACACCATTAAGAAGGAAACAAGACCATGAGATTTCAACAGCTTTTCATGCTCTTACTTTAAAGGCACCACAGTTCAAATGGAGTTTAAATTAATAAGATCCATTAACCAGAATCATTTGAAGTCCTCTATAAAAGCACTCTGATGTCAACTAACTCTTAGCTCCTCTAAAAACATTTGCATCAGCATTTCAGTGACAAAATACTGTTTTATAAGTATTTCTTAAAAAAATGCAATAAAGAACTGCAAAGTTACAAAAGACAGACTGCTAAATATCCAGTGTGCATATCCCAAGGAAGATTGAAGTAGAACCACCAGGTTTACTGCCCTTGGATATCATTCTGCATTACCCCAGGAATGGTTCAACTCACTTGGACACTGTTGGTCTGCTGTGAATATTTCTTCAGTAGGAAGCAGTAAATGTTCATGAAATACAATGGAATCACTGATTCAGAGCTTTATGGCAGATCCAATTATTTCATCTATGCAATTGAATCTACATCTTATCTCCAGACATACACATTACTTTTCTAGAGAGGTATTTTTTTTTTTTTACAATAAAAATTCCTTAAGCAACAACATTTTATTTTAGAAAGTTCATAGACTGAGGCATCATTATGAAATTAAGATATTAATTTTCTGATATTTAATGCAGATTACCTTTATGAAGAACACTTGGGGGTGTATCACTATTTCAAGCTTACCTTCTGCCTGTTTGATTTAGCTGCATTTGTTTCCAGATCTATATCTTCATCTGAAGCAACACTGTCGTAATCAGGCTGGTCATTGTCCTGACTTTCACTGCTGTGCTGATTGCTGATGGATTTGAGTGTCAGCTCCACATTTTCTGCAGACCAACACATTAAACACATACTAGTAAGTCTGGAGAAGAAATGGAAGCTCATACTTTGAAAAAATAATAATTTATATCTATCTAAGAGGTATGAATGATTACTGTCCCAAACTTCGAAGTTTTATGGTTCTGTCTTTTCATTTCTTCTAAGTGTTTGGGCAAGTTAAAATAAGTGGTGAGAATTGTTCAGCAGCTTAACAAAATTCATAAAAATTTAAAAAATCCCAACAGACTACATTGGACAAATGGGTGGCAGAATTCAAATAAAAAATAGAGGGAAAAATTAAAAGTTAGAAAAGATTCTTTTGTATTTTCTCTCCAGAAAAAAACCCCAATCTATAAAAACAAAAGATCTCTCTCTTAATTCAGCACTGCTGAGGGGCTCTGGGAGTGATTAAACTACTGAAGAAGTGCCTGCAAAGGAGCTGATAACAAAAGCTCACTCACCTTTGGAACCAGTGAGAGAATTCCCCTGTTGTCTTCGTTTGGCATCACTTAAAATATCTATAACCAGTGTAGCAAACTCGTGGGCATTAAATCGAGCCAGTTTCTGCCTTCCCTAAATACAGAAAAATGCAGGGGCAAGAAAAGTACATCCTGTATCAGATGAACAGCAGAGTTCCCAGGAAAAACGAAGACTATACACCTGGAGTTGACTGTTTAACTACACTTATTGCAAAAAGTGTGATTTAAAGGGGAAATGTGAAATTATTTTAGCCTCTTTCCAAGTAGATGCAACTCTTCTACAATAATGAAATGCAGTAAAGCAATATTACTTAGGCCTGTTTAATTACCTGGCCTATTAAATTATTCTTACAGTATTAAGAAGATTTCATACCTGATTCCTGGTTGAGGAATATTCCGGATTTACAGGAAGAAAAGGGACCACTGTGGTCTCTGTCACGAGTGTGCTGTGGTTCTGAGTAGCAAGCCAAACTGCTCCAGAGAAAAAACAAAAAGAGGGAATAACCTTCCTGTACTGCTTGACAGTATTTCTTTGTCAAATAAAACACTGCAATTTCAAACACAAACACAATCAATTCAGAGGAAAGCTCTTCCCCAGAGGGTTCTCCATTTTGTGAAAAACACAAGATTTTTTTCAATTAACATCCCCTTCAGGCAATGCAAGACAAAGCAACTCCCCTCAGCAGTAACTGCTGGATACAGAAGCACTTGAACAGAACACATGCTTGGATTGGCATCTTGTATGTTAAGTAACAATCCAGATTTGTTTTATTTCATTCCAGAAAGCCTCACTCACCTGCATCTGTTTCCCTTCTGTCAACTTCATCATACACATCCATGGCAAGTTCTTCAAATAAGTGGTTGCTTAGCTAACGGTAGAAGAGAATAATCACAGTTTGAAAAGAAATGAAACCCAGTAAGATCTCTGATAACAGAATAATAGAGAAAACGTTAAGAGCACAGCTCTGCTCTTTTCTTCAGCCTATTTCACAGAAATGCTCCTTTCTCAGCCTGCACAGGGAGCAGACATGTATGACCACCCCATTTCTAGGTACAGAGACAACCATTCTGTTCTACGCTTCTCCTTTCCTGATTAATGGATTTTTTTTTTCCTCTCCCATCTGACCACAAAAAGACCTTTTGTGTTTGGGGTGAGGCAGAGGCACTGTGGGAATGAGGTACCAAATGCCACTGGAGATGTGGACTTCAGTGAACAGTGCAGGCTCACAAAATATTTGTGTGTTTCAAGCTGTTCCTACAGCAGATGGGTCAAGAGATACTTGTGTTAGGAAGCCTGAAAGATGAAGTGCAGAGTTTGCCACATCTAAAAAAGGAGCTTTACTTACAGACTGAAGCTTCTTCTTGGCTGCTTTTGCCAGTTCTGATACATCCAGACTGCTATGAAAACAGGAAGTGATCATTACATCTACAGCATTTCATGGCTTCTACATATCAAAATTCTACATTTGGATAACTCAGTGATTAAAACGTCACTTTTATCTTAAACCCCCGAATATTTTAGTATTTTTAGCATTATTTTTAACACGCTGATGTTACTAATATTGCTGCTATAATATCACAATTAGCACATTCTTACGCTCTCTTACACAACAATCTTTACATTTAAAATGAAATAATACCAAAAATTCTTTGGAATAGCTTTTTACCCACACGATTTTTATGTTATTACAGTTTTTCACAGCGATTTTGCAAGCAGGAGGTTGGACAGTGGTTTACTTACAGCCGTCTTATTTCCAATTGCACAGCAATAAAAGAGGAACAGGGACTTAGAATTAGTACTTGATGCTTCTTATACAAACATGATTTCATTGATCACAACCAAAAGTTAAAAACAGTATAAAAATCAGGAAAATATTCAATTGGTGCTCAAATTATTTACACAATCTGCTTCCTAGGAATTCCCCATGTGTGTTCACTTCATGGAAATGTCTCACATTCTCCCTGTATTTTAACAAATACAGTCAACTTCTATAATTTTCTGATTTTGTTGATATCCCAATATTCTTTCTAAGAAAAAAAAGGTTTCAAGACTAATAAAGGCACACACAAAAGAGTTAGAATGGCAACAAGCTTAAAAGGTGTTGCAGAAAGGAAAGAAAACTTGATTATTAGGGTTTTTTTACTCCGATGTTTTCAGACATGTGATGGAATCAGCAACTTACCTGTCTGCCATCTGAGGTATAACAAAGTGCTGCCCATTTTTGTGCTCTAGAGTTAAAAAAAAATTGCACTTTAATAGGTTGGTACTGGCCTACAGTTTTCAATAATATAAGCATCAGGCAATATTAAACAATTTATCTTGCATGTAATTACTCAATTTCCAATTACAGGCAACTAGCAAGTTATTAAAGAAGGCTTCTGCCATGATTTCCAGGTGTTATCAAAGATTCCAATTAAGGCTTATTAGTTGCATTGAAATTCCATTAAAAAAAGAAAATTAAGTTCCAACACAGGTGCCTTTATGGTTAAAAATCTGTAAGTGTCCTTGTGTTCAAAAGGCACACACTTAATACAACATTCCCCTGCTGTTGCAATTGAATTGCATTTCAATTAGAAGAAACTGCTTGGAAGAGTTTCTACAGCATATAAAAACCATGAATTTATGAAAAAACGGGAAAGAATTTTGTTTTAAATTTACGTCTATTTAAAACCCTGCAGTTTCACCCAAATTTTAAACGCATTGACCCCAACCTTGCATCTCACACCATTTCTTTGGTTCTGTCTGTGCAATTTATATAACATCAGAATATTTGGGAGAGATAGAAAAAGTGCAGTGCCACTGACACAAACATCACACAGCACAGTCTGAACACCCTGTAGCTGCCAGTGCCAGGTCTGGGAGTGCAGGTGTTGTGCTCACCTGGTTTCCTGCCACAGAGGTAGAAAGCCAACCTGTCTGTGAGCTCGTACTGGATCTCCACCAGCCGCTCTGCCAGCTCGTGGTGCCCCCCTTGCCTGCTCACACACAGGGACAGGGGTCAGTCAGGGACACACAGAAATGGGCAGAGAAATGGATTTAGTACAAGCCAGCACTGCACATGTTTGAGTGCATCAACCCATCACAGACTCACAGCCTGGTTCCACCCCGTGTGCCCCAAGCCGGCCCTTTCCTACAGCAATTCCCGAGTTAACCCCCACTCCTGGAGCCTGAACTTGCAGAAACTCTTCTCTGGTTAGTTTCCTGTGAGCTGCTAGATTGCACAGCCTGTGTCATTGGGATCACAGCTGATGTCTCAGGCACCCAGAACACGAAATTACTTATTCCTCATTTTCATTCATTCGCTCTTTCTGCAAAAAGTATTATGAGCATTTAACAGACAAATTATTTCAGGACAGAAATGCATCTCAGAAGGTCCATTGTGTGATTTATGGCCATCAGAGACTCCTACCTTGCATAGTCAACTGGAGTTTTCCCATTGGAATCTTGTGTGCCAGGATCAGCACCATAAACTGCCAATAGTTCTGCTTGCAGAGTCTGTCCTGCCTTAGCAGCAACGTGGAGCGGGGTGTTTCCTTTCTCCTGCAAGAGATGAAGGAAAATATCTACTTAACCAACAGGTGTGAGTAGGAGATTGAAATATAGCGTGAATCAGCTGAAATGAGTATAAATAATATGAACTGTAATTGATTGTATATCAAAATAATGTAAAAAATAGTGTTCCTACAGGATGAAAGAAGTTGGCTTGAGCTCCTAAGGAGAGCAGTCGCAAACAGGTCTCCAGATTCCCTGTCCTCACACTGGAATGGAGTTGCTGAAAAAGAAGCAGAATTGTATTTAATACAGCAGCAACAACTGTGATTCTGCAGTTGTTTTTCAGCCATGCTTGGAGAAACGAGAGTATGCAGAGCTCTCACTACAGCTCTTTGGTGTAAAGGGTTTTCTCCAAGTCCACCTCAATTAATGCCTCTTAACATCTCCTCCAGCATCCACATGGATAACCACAAAAAAGGGGCTTCAAGCTGAAGTCAAGCTTTATTTATTTATGTAATAGTGCAGAAAACTAGAAATAGTTAAGCCAAAAGCAACTAAGGGAAGTCAATTTGCCTGTGCTGTCCCAGGAGCCACTGACCTTGCTGAGATCCTTGGCAGTGACACTGTCGTCCTCCCGGCACGGCAGGCGATGCACAAATGCTAACATTTGATATTTAGCTCTGATGAACTCTGCTTTGTTGGGACTGCAAAGAGAAATCCAAGCAACAAGAAGGGAAAGGAAAGAAATTTCAGTGCTTTCATAAGTAATACAGACGCTCCAGAAAAAAGAAAAATTCCCAAGTGAAGACTGAATCAGAGCTTTGCGTGTTGCTGGTGGCAAAGTTAGGCATGGAAAAATATTTCCATTAAAAAACAACCCAGTGCAGATTGCCTGACCACACAGAGAAAACGTCTGTTACAACCATCAAATATCTGCAGACTGTAGCATGTGGTGTCTGTTTCTTAAAAGAAATATGGACTTTAAAACCATGCCAACTTAAGATCTATACTTACTCTACACAAGTTATTTACACTTTAAAATGAAGCATCATAGTCAGGGACAAAAATCTCTCAAGTTTTATTTAATTCCTCAACCAAACTCCATTTTGTTGGCAGCATTCAGTTAACTGAAGCACATGAGAAAGAAAAGTCCTTTGACTTAAGTGCAAGCAAAGGTACCTCACTATTCAAGAGGAATCAATAATTCAGAGAATTCAAGCACTGTATTCCCATTTTTGAAATAAATTTTTTAAAAAATTAATACTTGGAAATAAAAGAAAAAAAAATACTTTAGCCTTTTTCTCTTCCAGCAACCAAACACACAGAGGCTCCTATGGATTCCTTGTTGCCCTACCCTTGATTCACTGCTGAATAAAAGAATCCCACTTCTCTAACATAACAATTCTGCATTTCCCACTTACTGCACTTTATCCTGCGGGCTGGCCTTGCGCCGCCCGCTCATCACGGAGGCAGGGTCCAGCAGGGAGTGTTCCCAGATGGAATTAGCACCATTGTTGTACAGCGTTTCCACCATCTGAAAGCCAGAATACACAGACATTTTGCTGCTGGTTGCACTAATCAAATATCTGTAATTAATTTTCAAGCAGGTATCAAGCCAACAGATTCCCACGCTGTGTGCCAGCGTCCCCAACCTACTGGGATATCAGAATCGGGCACGTGCTTAGGAGGTTATGACGTGGAACGTCACACATCAAATTCTCTGCTGTTCCCAACAGCAGTTCCAGTGAAAAGAAAATCTTGCATTACACTGAAAATTCAGATTGAAGCAGATGTACTGCAGAACTGTGGAAGAAAACTTGAGGTGACTTTCCAAGCAAAGGCGTCAAATTCAAAAGGCAAAGAGTATTCTTATTTCAGTGGTCCAGCCCAGCAAAACAAGAGAAACAAAATGAGAATAACTTAGAAAAGCAAAGCTTAAAAGGACCAGCCCCTCTCAAACAAAAGTTTGGTGATTTAAATTACATTTTTTAAAAAATCACTATATCTGGTTTTAATGGAGGAAAACAGTTTTCCTCTCTACCTGCAGCAGTGTTGGAGGCCACGGGGTGTGTTTGAGATGCCTCACTTGGGAGATGTGACGGCCCAGGCTCCTGTGCACACTGCAGCACTCGTCACAGATCAGGATCCCCCTGTTTATGGATGCCCAGCAAGGATCTGCAAAAGAAGCCATTCGTTATAACACAGGAAGCAGCACGACCTTGGATTGCAAAAGCAGAGTCTAAAACGAGCAGTTCTGCCTTTTAACCTTCCCTGCTTAGCCACTGTGTGAGCCTGTAAATGTTACAGCCTTGCTGGGGCTCTGGATGCTGGAAAAATGGGAAACACCAGTCCTTGCACTCGTGGGGGATGTGGGATTCCAAGGACAGTGAGGAGATCTGCAGTGGAAACTTGGGAAAAAGCCCCACTGCTCGCAGTTCTTCCTGTGAAAATACTTTCCTTTCTAAACATAGCAGCACACTGAATTTATCACCACCTTGAAGTGTTTTCCTTGTTATTTTGTGGACTCTCACAAAACTATTCCTAACAACAGTGCCTACCTGCTCTTTGGAAAAACTCTGGGTTTTTTGGGTTTTTTTTCAACTTGTCAACAAATCTTTTTTAAAAACAAATCTATACACATAAAGTTGCCACAGCCCTCAGGCTTTTTCACCTACTACTCAGTTTTCAGTTTTATATATAAAACATTTATATATGCCTTTTAAATTTCCACTTTAAATAATAAAAACACTCAAAGGTGTCATAATAAAAAAGGATACTTAAGTGTCAAGTCAAAGGCTCAATAAAATCCAAAATTCTCAAGCAAAATAACTTCATCTCTCACCAGATCCGAACTGAACTGTCTTATAAGCAGCTCAGAAAGAAAACTGATGGGAAGTGAAGTAGTAAATAATACATATGAGCTATTACGTAGCTTCAGACATCGAAAGGCATAAAATCAAGTAGGAATGGCACATTAGGTTGAAACAATAAATGCTCACAGGACACCAAACAGGTCCCTCGGCTGCTCAGAGCTCAGTCTCCAGAAGAAACTCCAATTTCTGTCAAGTGACACGTGAAACTCAACGTGCCAGAACCCGGCAGGAACAGACAAGTGAGCAGCCAGACAGAGCTTCAGACCTAGCACATCCCAGGAGAACAAAAAAGGAAATAAAGATCTCTTTTATTTTTGAAAAATCTTAATTTCAAATGCAGAGATGAGTCTGAGGCCAAATAAGCGAGTACAAGGCGAGCCTGGTATCTGATGAGAGAACTTCTGAGTCCTGTCAGAACACATCTGAGCAGTGGTGCATCATGGAAAGGTCTCCTCTGACCCATGCAAGAAATGGACTGAATCCTTGCAAATGAGATGTGATCCCAGCTGTGGTTTCTGAGCAGAGCTGATGATCCGGGTGTGCTGCAGGCAACGCAGGCAAACCTGTCCGAGCCACGAAAAGATGGGAGCATCTCCTGACCCACCAGAACCAGCCCAGCCCAGAGCCAAATTAAAGCGGGTATTTTAGAGAAAAAAAACCTAATTAATTTGTTAAAAAACAAATTACAACAAGCGCATAAACTCCTTTTTAAATCATTCCATTATTTAACAACTTTCACTTCCAAGAAGAAATAGAATAGCAATGGAGTGAGATGCGTTCGTGGCAACCTAATGACCCAAACTGAGGCAGCCTTCCAGATTAATGAGTCTGGTCCCTTCCTGTTAGAGACAACCTCATCACACATGGATGGGATCCTTGGGGATCCTTCCCCTTACCCATTCCCAGGCTCTTTGTGAGCATTGCTCTGCATTAGCAACAGTCAGCACTGGGGGTTTTCTTTACCTCCACCTCAACACCCAATGCCCCTGGATATTTCAGGTTTAAATTTAATGCAATGAAGTGTCTGTCCTGGAATTTGAGTCATTTTTAAGAGAGACCTAATTATGGGCTCAAGCAGAATTTGTCTAAGCCAGTAACCAAAATATACAGAATCCCAGGATCACTGAGGTTGGAAAAGACCTCCAGGATCATTGAGTCCAAGCTGTGCCCCATCCCCACCTTGTCACCAGCCCAGAGCACTGAGTGCCACATCCAGTCCTTCCTTGGACACCTCCAGGGATGGGAACTCCAAACCTCCCTGGGCAGCTCCTTCCACTGCCTGACCACCCTTTCCATGAGGAAATTCCTGCTGATGTCCAACCTGACCCTCCTCTGGCAGAGCTTGATGCAGTTTCCTCTCATCCTGTCCCTGTTCCCTGGGAGCAGAGCCCGACCCCCCCCCCGGCTGCCCCCTCCTGTCAGGGAGTTGTGCAGAGCCACAAGGTCCCCCCTGAACCTCCTTTTCCCCAGGCTGAGCCCCTTTCCCAGCTCCCTCAGCTGCTCCTACTGCTCCAGACCTTTCCTCTTCCCTGGACACGCTCCAGCCCCTCAATGTCTGTCCTGGAGAAAGGCGCCCAGAGCTGGACAGAGCACTCAGGGGGCCTCAGTGCCCAGCACAGGGGTGGTCACAGCCTGGCCCTGCTGCCCACGCTGGTTTTGATACAAAAAGACAAGCGGGGAGAAGCTGCAGGGCCGGGCAGGCGCTTTCAGGAACCTGCAGGGTGGTTCAAAAACAGGAAGCGTGAGATGAAGACAAGCCCGGCCGCGGGTTTGAGAAGTGAGCTCCTGCCTCAGGATAGGAAGTGCAGCACAAGAGCTCCTGTAAGATCACCTCGTGACAAAGAAAACCCTCCGTACTCTGCCACGGAGACAAAGGGGGCATTGATGAGGTTCCAGGGGAAGCACTAATTAATGCAGGTGCCGGGTACACCTACCGTGGTGCAAAGGCTGCAGCCCCCAGGTCTCCTGACACAGCCGCCCTGCATCCACTGACAAACCCTCTGGTTTCGGTAAAGGAAGGGGTTGATTCATTTTATTTACAAAAGGATTAAATTAAGATTTCTTTATATACATGGATAAGCCAGTGGATTTCTAGTAAATAAGTAAAGACCTGGCAGTGCTCTAATGCCACAATAAAAGGCCGGGTTACAGGATTACCCCGACAGTGATTCCGATACCCCGAGGAGCTTAAGGAACACAAACATTCACACAGCTTTATCTCAGCGTCAGAACACCTCTGATGTGTGAAAGCATAGATAGGCTTCCTTGTGTGATAGGGACAACTGCCTGCCTGAGAGATGCCAGCTCCATTTATTGTAAAACCAAAATTCTACACAGACAAATCTACACAGAATCCCAGACTGGTTTGGGTTGGAGGGAGCTTAAAGCTCACCCAGTTCCACTCCCTGCCATGGGCAGGGACACCTTCCACTAGCCCAGGCTGCCCCAAGCACCATCCAACCTGGCCTTGAGCACTTCCAGGGATGGGGCAACCTTCTCTGGGCAACCTGTGCCAGGGCCTCACCACCCTCACAGGGAAGAATTCTTTCTGTAAAAAGAAGAAAGTAACTTCCTGGAAGTTAATTTCGAATTTTTATAAATTTTTTAAACATAAGTCAGACTTAATAAAAGTTGTTCTCCCCTCTCCCACATCCTATCTTCTGCCAATTCAAGTGTTATCTACATTAGAGTGCTTTAATTCATTTCAGTATGTGCACAATTAATTATATGGGAAGAACCTGCCCAGAACACAAACAGCAAAAACTACAGAGACAGAAAAGATACAGACAGAACAAACACACAGAGCTGATGAAATAGAGCAGGACAGTTTTAGATACACGAGCAGCAGAACTACAGATGGTCAGGAGATGCAACAGCCTTTCTAAAGACAAGATCTGTTTCCATAAGCTCCCAAACGGATCTGCAGTGGGAGACATGTCAGCACAGAGCAGACGCTGCTCCCTGAGCGTGTCCGCGTCTCCAGACACCTCAGCACAGCTTTCCTTGGAAGTCTGGGACACCTACACCCAACCCCGGCCGCGGGACAAGTCCCAGTTTAACTCCCCCCTGGCCCTGGGAACACGGGAATGGATGCACGGCTCCGAACCCAGCCCCGCTCTCGCCTTCCCAACTCCCCCAGAGCAGCCACTGTCCCTTCCAGTGACACATTCCCAACCTACGCCCTCCTCCCCACCTTTCAGCCCCGTGACTGGAAGGTGGATTTCTGTCAGCTTTCCTCCTTCCTAAACTGGGGAGCTCTACATTTCCTTCCATGCCGTTGGGTGTCTACAGGATGTTCCCCGGAGCTCTGCCCCGCTCAGCCTCCCCCGGGCCCGGGAGGGGCGGCGGTGCCAGCGGGACCCGGACACTCGGACACTGAGTTATATCCCAGCCCGGGAAGTGTCCCAGGCCAGGCTGGACGGGGCTTGGAGCAACCTGGGCTCCTGGAAGGCGTCCTGCCCATGGCAGGGGGTGAACGGGATAGGCTTTAAGGTCCCTTCCCACCCAAACCATCCCGGACCCTTCACAGGTGCAGCGGCGGCCGCTCCGGGGCGGTGACACGCCCGGGCCAGCGGCGCCCCCGCGGCCCCCGGCCCGAGAGAGATCCGCGGGACGAGCCCGCGCGGTGCCGGTGGCGGTGCCGTGCTTACCCTGAGCACTGCAGTCGGCGCAGACCTCGCTGCTCCTCAGACGCTTCGCCATCGCGGGACCGGCGGCAGCGGCGGCAGCGGGGCCGGTAACGGGCCCCGCCAGCCCCGGGCCGGCACCGCGCATGCGCGCCGAGCCACCCAGCGCCGCTCCACATGTTGCCCGCGCCGCCATCTTTACTCCTGGC